>MCJB01048608.1:148617-231955 GCA_002018475.1 Nicotiana obtusifolia | reverse complement strand
AAAAAAGGGGGGGGGGGGGGGGTTGGAGTTTGGTGGGACAGTGTTCCTTCTAGGAGCCATGCTTCTTGTGATTCTTGGTGATGGGTTATATGTTCTAGGAGATAATCCCTGGTTCTGAATGATATCATTTTGATGATGTTCCCCATTAATGGCTTCTGCAAGGAGATTACAATGTTGGTCCTCTTCTGTAGCATCACTGAGTCTAGCTTCTTCCTCAAAGCCTCCACTCATCTCATCCTCTGAAAGAATAGGTCTATATTCATCATGTTGTGAAGAATGTTTATTTAGAGGACATTCTTCTAGTGGAGCAAGTGCTAGAGCAGTGTGTTTATTAAAATCCTTCTGAATGGAGCTATTTTCCTCCTGCCTGTCCTGCTCATTGGCATGTAACAAAGGTTGTGAAAGGGAGGGGTCTGGCATAGGGTCTCTATAATTAGCGGGGGCGAAGATTAATTACTAGCTAATTCCCTTGAAGTCCTATATTAGTTAAGGTTTGCCTATGTTTCATGTGGTATAAAGTATGAAGATAAAGCACATAATTTAATATATGAGTGTTGAGTACATGATAATGAAATGCGATAAGACAACAAAAGCAGTAAGCGAAATATAGTGAAAGCAATAAGCTAAGATATGAAAATAATGAGCAGCAACAAAAGAAGTAAGGGAGAGAGGACTGGCTCTGATGATTGGGCCTCAATAAGGTAGGCCCAACAATTGAGAGGCGCGACTATAGCGGATTGGACTCTTCAAAGATGCAGCAAAGCTAGTTTGGGCCTGAATTTCTTAGGAACTCAGCAGGCCCAAAGGTATATATGACCAAAAAGAATTAAAGAAGGTCATTAGAAGTATTCCCACATTTTCTACATAGTCAAATATACATGACAGGTATATAGATAAATAATTGAAATAAAGAAAAAATCAATACTGTGGGAAGTTATACTGATGTGGTGGTTTTACTTAGCAAATAATTCACATTGAAAATATTTCGTTGTCATTAAACATTAAGCCCCCAAAGAACTAAATGTGTCAATGAATTAAATGCTAAGGAAGAAATTCTACTCAAGGTCGATGCTCCCTTTGAAACCCCCGCCACTTCAAAGTTCCCAAGGGACTCAAGGCACAAGACAATGCTTGTGACGGGGAGGGCAGCCCAACCTAGAGTCGAGATCCACACCAAATATCCTTAAACACTAACAACATGTTTTCCTTACGGGTTTAAATGCCAACAAGGCCCTTTCAATGTAAATTAAATGCTACAAAATGGCCTACCACAAAATATATACCTTCCCTCTTAACATAAGAACATATTGTCCACACTGGATCACCAAACAAAGATATATCGCATGAATTCTAAAGATCTGACTTTGAAACATATACATGTGAGGAACAGATAAGCATATTACAAAAGTCTAAATTTAGAGCAGAGTAATACTCAAGGAAAGGCAAAGCTATACATCAACAATTCAACATATACAGAGGTTTCTTGTGTGTGGCGAACCTAGTGTGAACTGATTTATTTTTGCTTTCAGCACATATATAGGTTGATACTACTATCTTAACACTTTTAAAGAGAATCAACAATGAAAATGCAGGAAACACAGTCTTGACTAATCATTTACAGAGGTTGTCAAAGGCATCTGGGACATGATCAAACCTTTCAACAGGTCTACAAGTTCACATATCAAATTATATAATCCCTTAGAATCTTTACAGAATCATACTCCTAATGGTGTTGACTTCAAACAAATCATCTTATTCAAATAGCATCAGCAAAGGTCCTTATAAGATCTTAAAGAGTCAGATTTTGGTTATAAAATTAGCAATGGGGAAAGGACTAGAGTGGTTCTGGACAAGGTATGAAATCAGGAACTAATCAAGAACATGCAGTATTCTGTTAACTACTAAAATACTTCAAATCAGTGATGACTCTATGTAAACATGGGAAACTTTACACATTTTGTAGGATTAGATTAAGCATGACATGAGGGGAAAAAGTTACAGATAAGGGAAAGATATTTCATTAGAACAAGTTTAACTCAAACTTAAGTCTAAGATGGTACATGAACATGGAAATGATCATGCTTATGTTTTTACAAGTTATCACTTAGTTATTGCAAAGCAACTAGGTCCTTTTATGGTAAGACAATCTTAAAAGATAAAATGCATGCCAGCTTTTTCAAAGATTAATGATAACCCTAAAAGATAAGAGATAAGAGGTATGATACCAAGTAAGCATGCAGGTGAGGAAGTTAACTAATCAAGAAAACAATTAGGTTCAGCCTAACCAATTATCAGTTTTTATAACAAATGAAGAAACAAGATCATGATTGTGTTATGGGGAAAGATAAATTAGCCTTAACAGATGTGTACAAAAGGACTACTGGGAGAACAGAAGAGAGGTTAATTATAACAACTTTAATTCAGCAGATTCTCAAAGTTTCTTGGATGGGACACTCAAGGCATTGCGTGTTCTAGGATATTCTAGTGAAAGGGCCGTGGAGGTCGCAACATACAAACTGGAGGATATGGCCAACATACGGTATGAAACTATATTGCTGGGAAGGCCAGTAGGAGCAGCACCACTGACATGGGATGAGTTCAGTAAGTTGTTCATAGATCATTTTCTTCCAGACAGCCTGAGGCAAAAATATGCTAGAGACTTTGAGAGATTGGCTCAGACTTAAGATATGGATGTGTCAATATATAACACCAAATTTTGTAATCTAGATAGATATGCTCCTTGCTTAGTGCCTACCCAAGAAGCTCGAGTTCAGAGGTTTGTTGATGGGTTGGTTGGTCGTCTATACACTGTAGTAGCCCCACAGATGAATACTTTGACCAATTCTGATGCAGTCGACCTCGCTAGAAAGATTGAAAATGAGGGATGTGATGAGCGTGCCACCAGTGATTTACGTAAGAAGGAAAAGACTGGGGGATCTTTCAGTGGCTATTTTAGTGAAAGTCACAGATTAGGAAGTCAGGGACAACATCAATGTGGTTCTCAAACAGGGAAACACTTGTCTTCACAATCCGCATACAGACCATATTACAGACATGGTACTAGGGGACCACCATCATTATCAACTAGACATTGTAAGTCTTGGTAGATATATGCCACAACTTCAGTCTGCCAGACATGTGGTAGATCACATTTGGGCCAGTGACGTGTTCTGACTGGAGAGTTCTTTCGATGTGGCCAGTTGGGACCACTTGAGGGATTGCTCTCAGCCTTCGAGGAATTTCAGCCATGCTTCTATTCAGTCAGCTCCACCTACTCAGACTACTCGTAATAATCAGGTGTTGCAAGTATAGAAAATAGAGGTCGAGGTGCCGGAGATCGTGCTACTGTGAATCAAGGGCAAGGGAATGCTAGTAGAGGTCAGGAGAGAGTTTTTGCATTTACTATATAGGATGCTCAGACCTTGAATGCTGTGATTACATGTATTCTTTCTGTCTGTACATTTGATACAGTTGCCTTGATTGATCCAGGATCTACTCAGTCCTATGTGTCCTCGTACTTTGCTTTGCGGTTTGGTAGATAACCTGAGCTATTGAATGATCCTTTTCTAGTTGCTACTCCTGTTGGATAGTCTCTATTAGCTGAATACGTGTATCATGTTTTTTAGATTCGGGTTGAGGGTAGAGATACTCTAGTTGACCTTATTGTACTTGATATGATTTGCTTTGACATGCTGATGGGAATAGATTGGTTATCTCCTTGCTATGTTATCCTCGATTGTCATGCAAAAATAGTTAAGTTTCAGATACCGAACGAATCCAATTTTGTATTAAAAGGGGGTCAGGTTCCAGAGATTTGCAAAGTTGTATCTTTCATGAAGGCTCAACGGCTTCTGAAGAAAGGTTGCTTGGGTCTCTTAGCTATTGTAAATGACATAAAAGGGGAAACAATTAGTATAAAAAATATACCAATAGTGAGAGAATTTTCTGATGTATTTCCTAAGGATTTACCAGGATTACCTCCAATACGAGAAATAGACTTTGGTATTGATTTGCCACCTGACACACAACCCATATTGATACCCCCATATCAGATGACACCGGTAGAGTTAAAGGAGCTAAAGCAATAGTTACAGGATTTGTTAGATAAGGATTTTATCAGACCTAGTATATCTCTATGGGGTGCACCAGTCCTGTTCGTAAAGAAGAAAGACGGATCTTTGAGAATGCGCATTGACTACATGCAGTTGAACAAGATAACAATACGCAATTAATATCCTTTGCCTCGTATGGATGACAAGTTTGATCAGTTACAAGGAGCTTCCCACTTTTCAAAGATTGAAGTATGGTTTGGTTATCATCAGCTTAGAATCAAAGATGAAGATATTTCTAAGACTGCTTCCAGAACTCGGTACAGGCACTATAAGTTTCTTGTGATGCCTTTCAGACTGACTAATGCTCCAGTTGCATTCATGAATTTAATGAATAGGGTGATCAAGCCATTTCTGGATAGATTTGTAGCCAAGGAGAGCACGAGAATCATCTGAGGACAGTGTTGTGGACATTGCGAGAACATCAGCTTTATGCTAAGTTCTCCAAGTGCGAATTTTTGCTAGACTCAGTATCATTTTTGGGGCATGTTGTATCCAAGATGGAATCATTGCAGATCCTAAGAAGACAGAAGCTATGGATAAATGGCCCAGCCTACTTCTCCTACAGAGATTCACAGCTTTTTAGGCTTAGCTGGTTATTATAGGCGTTTTGTGCAGGACTTCTCCAGAATAGCAGTGCCACCTGTTACACCCAATTTTACACTAGTCAAGACAAGATTCAACTTGTGGTTTCTCTGTTGTTGATGAAAGAGAATCGCCACCTAATATTTAAAGGTATACCAGGGTACCTATTTAATTACTAAGTTATGTTTGTTATAGGTATGCAAACCGGTGAGATTATGGGTAAGGGTTTTTTTCTTCTAAGGGGAAGGTGTTAGACACCCCTTAAAATCTACCTGAGGTAGCTCCATAGGACTCAGACTAATTTTAAGGAATCAGTTATTTATACTATGCTTAATTACTACTAAGACATGGCTTACTATATGTTAAAGAGTGTATATATGTAAGACTTAAGAGGGTAAAAGACTTATTGAAGGTTGAGAGAATTCTGAAAATAGTCCATGTTTTAAGGCTTGTCATTATTAAGTTATGAAAGTAATTACTCTGAAGAATAAATGCTTGTACAATTTTAGAAGATGTGCGTAAGAAAAGTGACTCTAAATGTACCTTGGTTATAAAAATTCTGAAAAAGACGAATCTTTGAAAAATTCATTTGGATGATCGTTCAATACATTTATTTTTTAATGAAAATCTGGTTTCCTTCCTTGTTAGCAAAGACCAGTGATTCTTTCTTAATTCTCTTTGAAAGCAGGCTGCTGTTCTGATTAAGGACCTGAGCTTCAAAAATCTTTAAGAGAAGTGAGTGTACAAGATGAACAAGTTATAATTAGCGGGGGCGAAGATTAATTACTAGCTAATTCCCTTTAAGTCCTATATTAGTTAAGTTTTTCCTATGTTTCATGTGGTATAAAGTATGAAGATAAAGCACATAATTTAATATATGAGTGTCGAATACAAGATAATATTAATGCACTAAGACAACAAAGGCAGTAAGCAAAAAATAATGAAAGCAGTAAGCTAAGATATGGAAATAATGAGCAGTAACGAAAGAAGTAAGGGAGAGAGGACTGAACTCTGATGATTGGGCCTCAATAAGGTAGGCCCAACAATTGAGAGGCACGGCTATAGAGGACTGGACTCTTCAAAGATGCAACAAAGTTGGTTTAGGCATGAATTCCTTAGGAACTCAGCAGGCCCAAAGGTGCATATGACCAAAAAGAATAAATGAGGGGTCATTAGAAGTATTCCCACATTTTCTACATATTCAAATATACATGACATGTACATAGACAAATAATTGAAACAAATAATAAATCAATATTGTGAGAAGTTATACTAATGTGGTGGTTCTACTTAACAACATAATTCACATTGAAAACATTTCGTTGTCATTAAACATTAATCCCCCAAAGAACTAAATGTGTTAATGAATTAAAGGCTAAGGAGGAAATTTCACTCAAGGTCGATGCTCCCTTTGAATCCCCCGACACTTCAAAGTTCCCAAGGGACTCAAGGCCCAGGGTAATGCTTGTGCCGGGGAGGGCAGCCCAACCTAGAGTACCCAAATACCCTTAAACAGTAACATGTTTTCCTTACGGGTTTAAATGCCAACGAGGCCCTTTCAATGTAAACTAAATACTATAGCATTGCCTACCAAATAATATATACCTTCCCTCCTAACATCAACAACTCAACATATACAGACGTTTCTTGTGTGTGGAAAACCTAGTGTGAATTGATTGATTTTTGTTTTCAGCACATACATAAGTTGATACTACTATCTTAACATTTTTAAAGAGAATCAACAATGAAAATTTCAGGCAACATAGTCATGACTAATCATTTACAAAGGTGGTCAAAGGTATCTAGGACATGATCAAACCTTTCAATAGGTCCACAAGTTCACAGATCAAAATATTGAATCCCTAAGGATCTCTACAGAATCATACTCCTAATGGTGCTGACTTCAAACAAATTATCATATTCAAATAGCATCAGCAAAGGTCCTTATAAGATCTTAGGGAGTCAGATTTTGGTTTTAAAATTATCAATGGGGAAAGGACTGGAGTGGTTTTGGACAAGGTATGAAATCCGGAACTAAGCAAGAACATGCGGTATTCAGTTAACTACTTAAATACTTCAAATCAATGATGGCTCTATGTAAGCCGGGGAAACCTTACACATTTTGTAGGATTAGATTAAGCATGACATGAGGGGAAAATGTTACAGATAAGGAAAAGATATTGCATAGAATAGGTTTAACTCAAACTTAAGTCTTAGTTGGTAAATGAATATGAAAATTATCATGCTTCTATTTTTACATGTTATCACTTGGTTATAGGAAAACAACTAGGTCCTTTTGACGGAAGACAAAAATAAAAGGTAAAATGCGTGCCATCTTTTTCAAAGATTAATGATAACCCTGAAAGATTAGAGATAAGAGGTATGATACCAAGTAAGCATGCAGTTGAGGATGTTGACTAATAAAGAAAACAATTAGGTTCAGCCTAACCAGTTATCAGTCTTTATAACAAAGAGAAGAAACAGGATCATGATTGTGTTATGAGGAAAGATAACTTATCCTTAACATATGTGCAATAGGACTACTGAGAGAAGAGAAGATAGCTTAATTCAAACAAGAGTAGGTCAACAGAAGCAACATCAACTAGACAAAGTAAAATACCATAGTGGCTACTCCATAATAACTTAACAATCACAAGTAAAGAAGGAAACATATAAACACTTAGAGTTTATGCTTAAGGTTAAAGGATAAAGGATATAAACTTAACACCTTCATATTCATTCAGTCATAATTATCAAATAATAAGCTCAACTTCAAGACTCACAAACTACAGAGATGCAACAAATAAGGATAAATGTTACTATAGATCAATGAAGGCTATGAAGTTCATGTGAACATGAACATATAATAAATTAAACATGTAGATTGTTAGAAACTCAAGAACAGATATCAACAGGAATCAATTAATGGTTTAATCAATCATCAACTAAAGACTCAAGGCAGGACAAATAATCACAAGTAGTCATTAAACTTTACATACAAGCAATAACATACTGAACACCATAAAACAATTGTAATACTCAGAATATACTAATATATTTGCAGCATTCAAAAGAATTGAACAAAAGAGAAGAATGAGAGATGTGCTGACCTTATCTTAGAGCATAGACTAAACAAGAGCTCTTTTCAGTTGCTTAAGACCCCAGAAAACCCAAGTTTGAACCAGCGACAGTACTCAACAAATGAACGAAAAGGAAATAGTAAGAAAACCTAAGGCTTTGAATCCTAAATTTCTTAGATGATTGAAACGTTTGTGTTTTCTTCAGTGGTTCGTGTTAATAGGTGAGAACATTAAAGCCCTATTTATAGTGCCATTTAAGGCTCTAGTGTTTCAACAGAATTCAAATTAGATAGTGAAAGATAACGATGAATTGAAGATGTGAGCAATATAAGTGAAATCAGAGAAGTGTAGAGGGGAAAACAACTAAGATTTTTTACCTGAGAAGGGAGATTGATTGTTGAAGGCAGAAGACCATCAGTCAAGACTTAAAACCCAGAGGTCACTGCTTTTGAGGAGGAAACAAATGACAAGAAGAAGAAAGATACTGGAATCAAACCTTGAGAAATTTTAAATACGTACTGGTTCTCACGGGTAATACTCGAATTTCTCCTTTGGTTTCTTTTCTTTTGGTAATTCTTTTTATCTCGTTTATATATTTGAAGGGTTTCACAAGGTAAAAGAAATTTAATATCAATAAGAATTATTACGGGCAAATTATGCAAATGGAAGTTGGCTTAATGCTACTGTAGGATAAATTCACTTGGAACAAGAAAAGGGGATATTGATGTATTTGTCTTAAACTAGTCTCATTATATATCATCTTTGTTAGGTGAAAATTAAGTTATGATAAAAGGATTGAGTTTTGGTGTTTAACTTTATTTCAATGGACAATATTGAATATGAACTTCCATGGAGAACTAATCTAGTTCATAACGGACATATGATTCAGGAAAGAGGAATTTGCAGAGAATTATTTTATTAGAGCCATGTAGTTTAACAACTAATAATTTAAGTGAAACCTAGACGTTGGTTATCATAATAGTGATTTGCTACTACTTTATTTTATGAATTATAGAATTAGTTGGTGGTGACACTAAACTTTAAAATGATTTATAGATTCGTATACGAGCTGAGCAATTTGGATTTGACTGGAAGTTAAGCTTTATTTAATTGGCATCAAGAGGTGAGTAGTAACCTTGCCGCAATTTGGGTTTCTACAACTAGCATGATTTATATATGATTTTAATATGAACATGTCACCGACTGTTTTGAATTTGCATGTAGGACAAGTCCTTTACTTGATATGATACCGAAATAGTTATTTGAGATGATTATTGTCGTTTAAATATTCTCGTTCTTACTAGATATTTTTTCCGTTATTAAAATAAACTTACATGATTTGATAAGAAACAATATGCCCTTTATTATTTTGAAAATGCTTTCATACGAGTATTGACTGTTTACAAGAAAGAGTATTAATGGGAGGAGATTTTGAAGGATCCCGTAGCTAATGGCGGGTTCGTTAAACCCGGTGCACCTTGTATTACAGATTATCAATTATAGTTATAATCCTCTCTAGTGGGAAGGTAGAACTAGCATACAATTACAGTTTTCTCTCGAGTAGGGACCTACAGTTATATTTGACTCTTTTTACGAAGGGGTCCACACACTGATACATGTTACATGATCCTTCCTTGGAAACCTCCCAAACATAAAAAATGATATGACACAATACTTACCAAGTTTATTGCTCAATTATTAAATCAATTTTTATTATAGGAAACACATGATGAGAATAATTATTCTTACAGTTTTAAGGGGGCATTTTATTTTTATGAACTTTTTTTTTTTAATTTTATTATATAGGCATGTATTTCTTACTTGTCCCCAATCAAAAACGGTTGTGGTTAAGTGTTATTACTTATTGAGCTAGCGACTCACTCCCCGTTATTTTCTTACAGAGACAGCAGTTGACGTGAGCGAGGATTTCGTTAATTAGAGTGCACGATTTGACAAATTACTGGTGAGCCCCGCACTTGTTCGCTTGGGCGAAGAGTTCATTTTTTATGATCTTTTCTTTAAAACTCTTATAGTCGCTCCATAGTCACTTTTTATTAGTGTCATTCCTTTATTATTTTAGAACTATAACTAGTATTAGACTTCCTTATCATATTCTGGAGATGAATTTAGTATTATTGTGGTACAATTGATTAATTAATAGTGGTGGATAAATATTTTATTAGTTGACGAGGATTATGAGATACTTTGGTTGATATAAGTTGGTTCTATTGTTGATTTCTAAGATAGGGTAAATTATTGGATAGTCCTAAAATAGGAAAAACTCTGCCCAATTTTTCTGTAAATTCCCGTTAAGCCTTGCTTTGGGATCCCACCCCTTAGCGTCGGTCATGACCCTAATTTGGGTCAGGACACAAGCATAGGAGAGACACCCTATTCTCTGGTCTACGAGACGGAAGCAGTTATACTAGTAGTGGTTGGAGAGCCCAACCTAAGGTACTCCCATGAAAGCGGCACTAGAAATGACGAGAGTAGAAGGCAAGAGCTCGATGAGATTGACGAATGAAGAGACATGGCGTACATAAGAATGATCGCCCAAAAGCAACAAGCGAAACGTTACTACAATAAAAAGGCAAAGGTCCGCCCGCTTAAATTCGGAGACAACGTACTCAAAGCTAAAACCCAAGCAAGCAGAGATACATGAGAAGGCAAACTGGGAACAAACTGGGACGGTCCATACAAAATTGTAGCCAAAGCAAACAAGGGTTCATTCCAACTAGAGACAATGGAAGGAAAACAGTTACTAAATAATTGGAATGTCAGCCACCTCAAATACTTCAACTTCTAAAAGGAAGAAGCGCCCCCTAAGTCGTACTCTTTTCCCTCACTTTAGTTTTGTCCCATTAGGGTTTTCTCATGAAGGTTTTTAATGAGGCGACACTAGGACGCTTTGAGTCGAAGTATGCGAGAACAAACTGATTTCTCTTTCATTGCCCGATTCCTCAAGACTCTCCAAGTCAAATAATGAAGGGATTAGATAGATCAGGACTGGGACTGGAACGCCAGCCAATGCCCAAAGTTTGTAACTTTCTCCAATCATGTATTCAGAGAAACAATGTCAAAGTAATAGAAACTTATGTTTATCAAAACCGTCCTAACAAAAGGTTAAGTTCGACCTAGTTAGAAAAACACCTATCGAAAAACCTTACTAGCCGAAGTAAGGGACTTAAAAAAAGGTTAAGTTCGACCGATGTCGAACAACACCTACCGACCCTCGACCGCGAACAAAAGGTTAAGTTCGACCAAGGTCAAACAACACCTATCGGCCCTCGCTGCGATTTAACAAAAGGTTAAGTTCGACCAAGGTTGAACAATACCTACCAGCCCTCGGCTACGATTTAACAAAAGGTTAAGTTCGACCAAGTTCGAACAACACCTACTGGACCTCAGCTGCGATTTAACAAAACGTTAAGTTTGACCAAGTTCGAACAACACCTACTGGCACTCGATCGCGATCTAACAAAATATTAAGTTCGACTAAGCTCGAACAAACACCTATTGGCCCTCGGCCACGTCTCAATAAAAGGTTAAATTCAACCAACAAAGGTTAAGTTCGACCAAGTTCGAAGAAAGACCTACCAGCCCCCGATCACGATTTAATAAAAGGTTAATATCGACCAAGTTCGAACAATACCTATCGATCCTCGACCATATCTCAACTAAGGAGACATACTCGATATATATAGACAAAGGGATAATTCGGCCTATGGCTATTCAGCACAAGGACTACGGTCAACTAGAGGACGAGAACAAAAAATATAAAGGAGCAAAACATGCAAGTACATAAACAAATCGCGACAAATAAGAGAGGCACAAGTGAAAGCAAAAAATCAAATTTGATATTCATAAATAAAAGTTTGTTACAAAGGCTCTTGGAGACGCAAAAAAAAAAAAACACACACAAAAAAGGGTGAAAAAGAATTACTGGCCATCGCCATCACGACCCTCAACATCCTCATCAGCCCGACCTTCAGCAACATCATCACCCTGACCAACTACACTATCATCGTCCCAGCCTCCAGCATCCTCCCCATCCTCGCCCTGGGGGTAAATAGAATCATATCAGGCGTCCTCCTCAAGATGATCTGTGGCATCCTCCTCATTCTCATCCTCCTCGCTAGGCCGAGGCGTTGCAGGGTCGTAGCCATAAGCAAGCCGAGCCTCACAAGCCTTGGCCCGAGCATCCTCAAAGGCCACCCCAGAAAATAGAGCCCGTCATATACAATTCACGAAACACATCCAGCCGTGCCTCAGAATAACTCCACTCTTCATATAGCTCACAGGGAATGTTGGGGAAGCCAGAAGCATTAGAAGAAGAAGGTCGCGCAAGCAGTTGGGCCTTCTCAGCCTCCAAAGCAGTAACTCGATCATAAAGATCGGAGGTTTCCTTTTCCAGCTCTCCGATCCTCTCCTCAAGGTGGTCTTCCTTAGCCCTCGCCGTTGATAGGTTGTTGTCCCGCTCGGAACGAAGGGTTCAGTTTGCCAACTCAAGGAACTCCACTCTCCTTCGAGCCTCCAACCGAGAAGACTCCGCCCTGTCGAGCTCCTCTTGCTTCTCGACAATTTCACCCTTGAGAGCCTCCATCTGAAATTGGCACTCGTCTAACTGGCCTTGTAGCTGGACTACTTGAGCCTGAAGGTCGGTACATTGGGCCTCCACGCCTTTGTTGAGTTCCAACTCCTCCTCCTTGGCCCTTAACGTTCCCTCAAGAATGCTGAAATGCTGCACATCCGCCATCAGCTCTTCGTCTTTCTTTTTCAAATCTTCTCTCAGAGCCAACACATCTCCTTCCTCACGAAACCGATCCCGGAGCTCCTGGTACTTTCCACGGCACGTTGCATACTAATTTTTCAACTTCACATAAATTTCCTTATGCCTCTTCTCCTGCTGAACACTCTTAATCTCTAGAATAACCTTCTACAAAATAGTGCAGAGATGTTAGAACCTAAAAGGAAACTAAGGTATAAGGAAGAGGACAGACGATAAGGAAGAGGACAGACGACATTCGTACTTACCTTGAGAGCAAGACCGACAATGTTCTTCGACAAGGTACCGTCGTTTATTTTCTCAAGGGTCACACCCTTAACTTCAAAACTAATGGAGCAAGTCAGACTGACTGTTTCCAATTGCGCTTATTCAATTGACTCGTTCTTGTACGGTTTCTGCTCCCTTGGAAATAGTTTCCTTTCTGATGTCTACCTTGATGAGTGGAGAGGTAGCTGAATTAGGATATCACTACGGAAAAGGGCTATGAAGGCATGATTTGAAGTAAGTATTCGTTGAAAAAGAGAATAGCATTCATGCTTCAATAAGCTCTTGAAAAGACCTGATCCTTCCCTAACCATGAATCTTGACCCTAGTGAAGGAAGTCGGAATAGGTGGTTTCTAAAGGATAGAGTTATTCTATATGACAGAGAGGGCCGAGGGCAGGTATTACCTCCTCGGTATTCACAAGCATGTTATGATCCATTGGGATCGTAATAGTCCTTGAGCCCCCTTCCAACCTCACCTCGAGCTGGGTGAGCCGTCATCAATCATTCTAAGCTCGTCCAGATCTATGTCGGAATCAAATCTGGCGTCCTCCTCAACAATGGATTTTCCTCTATCATCACCAGACGAGGAGACATCTACTACAACCCTAGAGGACGAAGCCTCCTCTTGCTTCGAAGGTGCGAGGCCATCGTCAAGCATTCTCTCCTCGATCGTTTCCTCCTCGGGGCGCACTAATGCTTCCACATTCATCTCTTCCAGTTGTGGAGCCTCGGGATCCACTCCAGTACTTTCTTTAATATGTATTACGATCATCTTTCGAAGAACGAAGTCGCCCTCCTCTAAGTCGACAGCTATTGGAATCTCTCCCCTTGCGCCTACGGATATCCTTTTATGAGGCCTTAGACCCCAATCATCAGGGAGACATCGTTGTCCTCGTTAACCAACAAGAAGAGTTGAGGAGTAGAAGCAGCAGACGGGATAGAGACAGGATCTTGGACTACAGTTGCCAAGGTGGGGGCAGGTGCAGAAGGTATTGTAGCTGCAACAGGGGCGGAAGCCAAAGGCGCAACAGCCTTCCTTTGAAAAGAAGGCACAAGCGCCTGGCTCCTTCCAGAAGACCCCCAGCCTGGGAAAGAAAAAAACGTAGAAGCTAGTAGAACAAATCGACAAACAACAAAAAGAGAAATGACCACGACTAGAGAAAAAAAGTTACCTGTCGAAGGAAGAGCCGGCTTGAACTTCTTAAAAAAGCTCGGCCAGTCGCGGATCCTACGACATGGGGAGAACTTGCTCGAACCAATCGAAAATGCACGCGACTAAAAAAGGAGGCTGGTCGTTGGCTACAAGAAAGGGAAAATCATTTAACCAACTCAAAGAAAGTAAAGGAACAAAGAGAGAAACATGCCAAGCCTCAGTAAAGTTGTCGACGTTAGCCACAAGATCCTCAGTTTTGACGTAGAAGAAGTTAAGCCGGAACTGACGGCTAGCCTTGTCGTCCGTCTTCACCAACAAGAATTTGCCTCCACGATGGCAAAGGTTAAACATCATTCCCCTATAAAAGCTAGGGGTGAATAGATGCACCAAATGCCGCAAGTCAGTTCAACCCCCACCAGCTCGGCAAAGTCAACATTCTGATAATTTTGTGGACGTACGGTGCAAGCTGAGCAGGACAAACGCCGTAGTGGCAAAAAAATTCTTTCACCTATGGAAGAAGAGGTAACGAGTAACCAATGAGGAAGGGGTAGGCGTATAAAGCGCAGTACCCAGGAAGATGAACTTGCACCACGTCCCCTTCGGTCGAGATCAGTTCGACGTGGTTGGGAAGACCAAACTTGCTTTGAATTCAACCAACTCTTTGGATGCCATCGTTGATAGGAAATTCTTGGGTGCCACGTTTGGTGATGATCGGGTGAGATCAACATGGCGTCGGGGTTGCGAGGGAGTATCTCCTCCACTTACGGAAAGCTTCATCCTCAGCAATGGCGGAAACACTCTCCCCATGGGTGGGAAACACAACCGCCAAGGGAGCAATGCGACTCCCTTGAACAACATCTGAGGGTAAGTTCGACATGCTTCGAGATAATAAAGAAGAATACAAGCAGGAGAGATTGGGGTATTGTGTAGGGCAACGAAACAGAGAAAAAAGTTTCATAGAAGAAGGTTGATATCTCAAAAATTTTAGAAGAGCAAAATTTTGAATTCAGGTTCAACTACCCTTATTTATAGAAATCAAGGAATCAAACCCCAAAGTTTTGCCTTAATAGGCACCAAGCCCGAAACGGCTCATCATAATTGGCACCAGAATTGAAACGGCAGATCCCATTAAGGGTCAAGCACAAATCGAAGCAATGTCGGAAACAAGAGCCATTATGATGCATGATGTCATGACATCACCCCATCTTATGGACCAGATGGCTCCAACAAATTATCTGGAAATTTGAGAAATTTGAAATATGCGTCCCACAGAGGACCACGTTTCCTGCTCGCCTCGACGACTACGACTCATATGGTCTACTGGTAGGTTCGACCACGAACGACATAATCCGCTCATCGAAATCCCCTGCGAGGACGACCTCGACAAGTGGAGGAACTAACTGTATGGGCCAAAAATTACCTTTGATATGATTAAATCGTATTATCATTAAGAATGCCCTCATGGGCTGCCACGTGTCACCAAGTACGACTCCGATAAAGGCCTGCCCAAGGTCGAAGTGGTCTCTTAAAAGTGAAAGGCGGAGCCGATGAAGTTATCGAAGATCAAGGTCGAGGAGTCAGCAAAGATCAGGGTCGAGGTTGAGCACTCATCGTAGGCAGAGTAAATAATGACTAGTTGTAGGATAAGATATTAAAGAGAATATTCTAGTGAATATTCTCTGCACCTGTACTATTAGAGCTTTTTAGGTATATGTTCCTTATAAATAGAAAGAGGCATAAGGATAGGGGATAAAAGATATTCACTTGTAAGAAAACACACTGACTTTCTATATAGAATCTGGCTTTATTGCAAACATACAACAAATACCTTTTTCCTAAGATTCTTGCCAAACTTTTTCGCTCGATCCAAGAACAATCTGAACATTCGAAGGCTCATCAATCTTTCATCATTGTCAGAAGGAATATCCACAGATCTCACCCCTTTTCGGGTGACTCACACATTTTTATTTACTTAAATGTCATCCATTGCTATTTATTATTATTTAATGTCATCCCTCTTATTTTTGGGTCATTGAATATTGTTAGTGTTGTCAATATTTATTGCCATTCGGACAATATATATATATATATATACACACACACACACACACATAAAATCAGTTAACGTATCTTTATTAACAAAACTCACAATATCAAAAACTAAAATATACAAAAAAAAAAAATCTCTCATAATTGGAGATAAGAGAGAGAAAGAGGGATCAAGCTTGAAGCACATCGCTAATGGCGATGGCTACGCCGGCCGGCGATACACCGGCTGGCGACCCCTCATCTTCGACTTCCCAACCCCTCTCAACAAAACCTAGCAACCCACACCCCCTAGATTACAGTCACCTTCTCAAACCATCAACCCTAAATTCGAACAACACGAACCGTAAATCAACAACCACAATCGAACCAATACCTCTCAAAAAAGCTTCTTTCCTGCAAGGACAACCGTTCGTTAAGTTCAAGGAAGCTGAGGTCGACAGAATGAATCAAATCGAAGGGCTCCAATATGTAGTAATCGACAAGTTATCATACGGATGGCTAGATATTCAAGAAATCCGAAGAATAATCCCTTTGCAATGTGGAATTAAAGGCGATTGCAACATCGGATTGCTCAGGGACAGACATGCACTCATTCGCCTGACACTCTGGCAAGATTTCATCAATTTTACATCCAAAGCAGTCTATTATCTGAAAGCAAAAGACGGATTTGAGTATCAGATGAGGACTTTCATTTATGATGCCAAGTTCAAGGAAGAAGAAGAAACATCAAAAGCGATGGCTTTGATATCATTCCCAAATCTACTTCCCACATACTATGTCAAAGAGTGCCTGTTCTCTCTAGCCTTTGCTGTTGGGAAACCTCTTCATTTAGACACAGCCACAATCAATAAGACTCGTCCAAGCTGTGCAAGAGTCAAGGTGCTCGTGGATTTACTAGCTGACTTGCCCCAAAAAGTTCGCATGGACATTGAAAATGAAGCAACAGGTTCTGTCAGAACAGAATGGGTTAAAATTCAGTACGATTTTATTCCTAAGTATTGTAAGCAATGCAAACTACAAGGTCATGACATGTTTGAATGCTGGAAGCTACATCCAGAATTGCTAACTTCACAATCAGCAGAGCAAAAGAGTGATAAATGAAGCATAGGGGAACTCAATAAACAGTAGGGGAAGGAAAAGGCTCCTCTGATGATACTGTCAAGTGGCAAGGTAGTGGGAAATGCAGGCCCTCAATGGAAGGAAGTCAAGGACAACCGGGCACATAAGCAAGCAAAGCTTAAAACAGGACAGGAAAGGATAACATTCGACAAGGCTGCTCAACAGACACAAACATCTAACAAATTTAACATGCTGAACCTGGAGATAAGCAGTGACAACATAAAAATCCAACAGCTAGAGATGAAGGAAGCAACTGCCCAGAAGAACACACACAACACAAGCCCAACACCATACCTAGTAGAAGAACCCTCATGCTCTGCAGCAAATACACACCACTTACCAACAGTCACAGTTTTAAATAACAAAGCAAATAACCAAACAACTGCAGACAGCAAAAAAGAAGCAACAACTGAAGGAATGCAGCACCATACAGAAACAAGGACAGCAATCACAAAGGAATCCACTTCCCAGTGGGTACAGGAAAATTTCAATACCAGCAAGACCACCATCATCATTCCTTAACAAGAGAACCTATCACAGGTCACTCTAGTTGAGAAATCAATAGATAAAACAAAAGCCAAGAAACCAGCAATAACAGAATCAGAAAAACAGCAAGAAAGCTCAAAAAGTAGTTCTGGGACAGTATGGGCAGATCAAATGGAAGAAGACTCAGAAGATGGAGAAATACCAGAAGCAATGCAAAGTGAAGAAGAGGGAACAATGGGAGCAACTGAGGAGGATATTCAAAGTGAAATAAAAGCTGACAACAACAATACCACTTTGAGGAAAAACAACAACACATAGGAAAACCACCAAGGAGAACTACTGACAAACATAGATCAAAACCAAGCCAATTGAACCTCAACCAGAAGAAGACACAACACAAAAGGGCAACTGGGATCCTGGATCAGCATCAAAGAAAGAAGCAATAGTAACACAGCTACAAGCAATCGTTAGAACAAAAAACTCTAACATTGCAGCAGCAACAAGGAATGAGGAAAAGCACATGGAGCATCCTGGCAAAGACTTAGATGATGAAACCACTGTCCAAAACTTCATCACTATGGCCAAACAAGGAGACCTCTCACCAACTCAAATAGCCAAAGTGAAATCAGCAATCAAAGGAAAGAAGCAAAGCAAAGACAATAACAACATCTCTGTAGCAGGTGTTCAAACAAGAAGAGATTTAACTTTCCCCAACAATCAATGATGAATGCAATTATCTGGAACATTAGATCAGTCAACACAATGCAAGCTTTTGAAAGATTAATCACACTACATCAGAAACATCATCTTGAATTCATTGGCATCATGGAACCAGTGCAACAAACAAGAAGGATGGAAAGGTACAGTAGAAGAATTGGCTTTACTCAAGTAGTGGCTAATGTCTCGAACAAAATCTGAGCTTTCGTTGACAATATATATGAGATCACAATCCTATCTGATATAGTACAGCAACTCACCTTGAAGCTTATCCACGCTGGAACACAGAAAGAACTCATACTCACACTGGTCTATGCTAAGTGCAATGCAACAAAGAGGATAGAATTGTGGGATTCACTATATGATCAGGCTCAAGGCATAACAATTCCATGGCTGGTAGGAGGAGATTTCAATGTGGTTGTTGATCAAGAAGAAAATTTGGAGGACTGCCAGTGCCATTCAATGAGGTAGATGACTTCAGACATTGCATCAACAGATGCAGCTTAACTGATTTGGGATTCAAAGGCAGCATATACACATGGTGGAACGACATAGCAGATGAAAATTGCAGTTTTAAGAGATTAGACAAATGCTTAGCCAATGCAAAATTCCAACAAACCTTCCCAAGGCTAGAGGTTACTCACCTATCTAAGATTGGCTCGGATTATAGCCCTCTTCTATTAAAATGTAACATGGGAGAAAGATCAATCAAGAAGCCTTTCAAGTTCCTCAATTTCTGGATCAAACATGATACTTTCAAAACAGTTATAAGAGAGAATTGGCAAGCAGACTTCACTAGGGACCCCTTTATCCTCTTCAACTACAAGCTCAAAAAACTGAAAAAAGCACTGTCATTCTGAAGCAAGGCAACATATAGAGACATATTCCAAAACATAGCAAGCATGGAAGAAGTGGTCCTGGTACATGAAAAACAATTTGAAGAGAGGCCAACCAAACAGAAAAGAGAAAGACTGTAAAGAGTTCAAGCTCAGATGATCAGATACTTGGCAATAGAAGAACAATTCTGGAGACAGAAATCAGGAATCGCATGGTTAAAAGATGGAGACAAAAACACCAAATTTTTTCATGCTCAAGTAAATGGTAGAAGAAAGAGGCTTCAACTAAGAAGGATTCAAAACAGTGCTGGTACCTGGATTGAAGAAGAAGAACAGATAGCAAAAGAAGCCATCAACTTCTACAGAGATAAATTCTCAGAAAACACAATCCCATCAGATTTCAGAATCTTAGATCACATCCAGCCCCTCATAGATAGGGAACAAAACACAAATTTGATCAAGCCACCTACATTAGAAGAAGTTAAGCATGTTGTCCTCTATTTGAATGGTGATAGTGCAGGGGGACCAGATAGATTCACAGGTTCTTTCTACCACAACTGCTAGGAAATCATTGGTACAAACATCTACAACATGGTCAAAGCTTTCTTTGCAGGCTGACAATTACCAAAAAGTGTAACACACACAAATTTGGTATTACTCCCCAAAAAGAAAGAGGTGACAACATTTTCAGACATGAGGCCCATAAGCCTCAATAACTTCATCAACAAAGTCTTCTCAAGAGTCATACACGAAAGAATGGTTGGAATACTGCCCTCTCTCATCTCTCAGGAACAAGCAGGATTCGTAAAGGGCAGAACAATAGTAGAAAATGTTCTACTAGCACAGGAAATCATCAAAGACATTAGCCTAAGAACAAGAGCAGGACCAAATGTAGTCATTAAACTGGACATGACAAAGGCTTTTGATCGAATATCTTGGCTCTTTCTGACAAAAATGCTAAGGAAAATGGGATTCTGTGAAGCTTTCATTGTATTGGGAATAATAGGTACTCAGTCCTCATCAACGGACAACCACATGGTTTCTTCAAATCAACTAGGGGAGTCAAACAAGGCGACCCACTATCACCTACTCTATTCATTCTGGCTGCTGAAGCTCTCTCAAGGGGATTAGATGCACTGCATTCCAACCTATACTTTTGTGGCTTTGGGCTGCACAAATGGAGCCCAAAAATCAATCATCTCTCATATGCATATGACACAATTATTTTCTCTTCTTCTGATGCCACCTCCTTACAACTGATAATGGAAGTTCTACATGCATATGAAGTAGCATCTGGCCAGCTAGTCAACAAAAGCAAGTCAGCCATCTATATGCACCACTCTGCCAGTACTGAGGTGATCACAAAAGTTGAAAGAGTCACTGGCATTGGAAGGCAGGAGTTCCCATTCACATATCTAGGCTGTCCCATTTTCTACTCCAGAAGAAGAATAATCTATTATCAAGACATTGTCACCAAAGTACAAGATAGACTACAATCCTGGAAAGGCAAACTACTGTCAATTGGAGGCAGAGCAGTTTTGATCAAACATGTTCTCCAAAGCATGCCAATACATCTACTATCAGCTGTAAATCCTCCAAAACAGGTAATAAACAATCTACACAAACTGTTTGCTCAATTCTTCTGGAGCAGCACTGTAGGAGGAAGTAGCAGACACTGGTCCTCATGGAGCACTCTATGTATGCCCTATGAGGAGGGGGGGGGGGCAGGCTTCAGATTACTGCATGACATGTCCAAAGCTCTCTTCCGTAAGTTGTGCCAAAAATACTACAAAAAACACAATGCAGTATTAGTCCCATGGAAAAGAGGAACACAAGCTTGGAAAAGGATGCTAGAATGTAGAGAGAGCATAGAACATCAAATCAAGTGGAAGCTAAAAATGGGATCATCACTCTTCTGGTATGACAACTGGATAGGACTGGGAGCACTTTACTTCATAGTACCAGCAGACTTTCCAATAGACTACTCAATAAATAATGTAAATGATGTCCTGCAAGAAGGAAACTGGAAAGTAGACAAACTCTTAGAAGCTCTGCCACATGAATTTGTAGCACATATAGTGGAAGCAATAAAGCCTCCAAACAGGGGAGATACCATGGATATACCACACTGGATGCTACAAACACAAGGAAATTTCAATGCTAAATCTGCCTGGGACTACCTCAGAAGAAGAGATGAACCCAAAAGAGCCTACAAAATGATTTGGGTTAAAGGCCTTCTTTTTAAGATTGCCTTCTTCATGTGGAGAGTCTGGAAGGCTAAACTACCCCTAGATGATTTCTTGAAAAGACTTGGATATCAAATGCCATCCAAATGCTGGTGTTGCACACAACCAAAGGAGGAAACCTTAGTGCACCTCTTCTTTACATCCAACACAGCAACTCAAGTATGGAAATACTTTCTGCCAAGAGCAGGAATAGCTCTTGAAAGCCTATCTTTCCATCAAGCAATAACCAAATGCTGGACAACACAAACAGTCGACTCACTCAAACCTGTATTGCAGGCAGTTCCACCTTGCATTGTATGGGAGCTATGGAAAAGAAGGAAGTGTTGCAAACATGGAGAAACTATCACAGGTCATATATCAACTTTCCACAGCATTACAAGCACTAGTCCAAGCAAGAAAACCAGGACTCAATGTCCCACACAAATGGCAGAATCTCATGCACATGATGGAAAATTACACCCCAAGGTTAACTTTCAACATAGTTATATGGGAATTTCCAACTGCAGGGTGGATTAAAGTCAACACTGATGGAGCATCAAAAGGGAACCCAGGAAAGAGCTCAATAGGATACTGCTTAAGAGATGAAACAGGGGGGATCATATATGCATTTGGCACAACTATCCCAGAAGGAACAAACACCATAGCAGAAGCAACAGCTATATTGGAAGCACTGAGATACTGCAGATCACAAAGCTACTCCCACATATGGCTGCAAACAGACTCAATGCTATTGAACAACATCATTAATGGCATATGGAAGCCACCATGATGCATAATTGATCAAATATAGGAGATACTGCAGCTGAAAGAAGCCTTTACACTTAATGTAACACACATATACAGAGAAGGAAATAAACTGGCTGACCATCTTGCAAACTATGCACTAGAATTTGAGAGAATTGAGTGCCATGATTTCTGGCAGCTAGACATACAGGGCAGAAGAATAGGTAATGAAGATAAACTGCAATGTCCGTACTTAAGAGTGAAAGTAGCAAAATAGCAAGCAGAAATAGGAAGCAGTGGTCTTACCCCAAGCCACTGACACACTTTCTCATTACTGTATAAATGATTAACATCAATAGCTCAAAAACTTACAATGCTGTACTAATACTCTCTCTAATTCCGAAGGCACACTATCTGATCACATCAAAGCCTAAACTCTCCATAAAGCTCATAGAAGAAAAAAGGAGGCTACAACATTGCTTCTACACTAACATGTTGCTATCTAATGCTAGATGCAATAAATAGTTTTTCATTGAATGCAGGAAAGAAGACATTGTATCAACACAATCTCTACAACAAAGCAGAAGCACAGCAGCAACAACACCATCAAGACATATCAACTGGCTTCTTGTTGGCTGTTTGAAGCAAAAACAGCCATATGCCAATGCAGCACAATCATTGCAGAGCACAACAACAACAGGCTACTATCTTGGCATAACAACAGCACAACAACAGCATACACAACATTGGCCATACACTAGCATATCCACTGCTAGATACACTAACTGGTTTCATGGTGATTGCAGGAAAGAAAACATACGAACTGACCTCTTGCAGGCTGCAAAGGACAAAAACAAGAATATGCCAACGCAGCACAACCATTCAACAACAACATGTAACACAATCACTCAACAATAACAGCATAATCACAATGCAACACAACAACAGCATGCTACCATCCTGGCACAAAGACAGCAAAACAACAACATACACAACATTGCTTCCCACAACAACAGCAGAGAAAACTTCCACAAAGTAACTGCAATCAAAGAAGATTCACTGCTCCTCACAGCATCACAAGGAAACACAGGCTCACTGTTCTCTGTAGAAAAAAAGGACTGGAACATCCTGGCACATCAGAAGAGAACACAACCACTCCTCACAGCACTTACCAGCAGCACAAAGCAGATATCTGGTCTCAGCAGAAACCCAAAGAAAGCAATAAAATCAGTAAAGGAAATCATCACACAGCAACAGTCTCAACAAGTAAACCAACTATCACATTAACAGCAAAATATAAACAACCAAGGCAACATTTATCACTATTCTCAGAACCATAGAAACAAGGTCAAAACTGAATCCTGCAATTTCACAAGGATAGAAGCCATCTTGAGCTGGGCCATGCTATTGCTGCACTTGCAATGTGTGGTATTAGCACTCTTGGTGCTCATTCTATTGCAAATACAACAATCACCATGGCCCAGTTTTGAGAACAACTACCAAGCATTACAACCTTCAGCAACATCCACATTGCTTAAAGGACACAACTCACATCAACAAAAACAACAAAGCCAATACAACATTAGCAACAACCCTCTCAACCAGCAACAACAGCAGCAACACCCAATCAACACACAGCAGCCCACACAGACACAGGATAACACAGCAGTAGCTCTTCATCACAGCAATGCAGTCAATGCAGCATTAGCAGAAACACCATCCACGCAGGAACAACAAAAGAAGTCAAGGACATCAGCAAGAAGTCAGAGGTACCAGCAATCACAGGAGAACACACCAACAACACACACTCCTATCAAATCCAAGCATCCTCCAAAGTACCAAACATCAACAGACTCACCAAAAGGTAACCTCAGAAGAAAGCACAACAACCAACAACCACAACAGATCACATCAACCTCATACATCCTTCCCACACTTGATCATCATCAGAAACAACAACTCCAGCTCCCAGCAGAAGTCTCAACACTTAGATCACAACAATCACAACATTAACAATAGCAAACTCGAAAAGGCACAGACGAAAATACAACTGTGCAGCCACAAGATACACACCAATAGCCATCTTCAACTTGGCTTTACTTGCCTCACAGGTCAAAGCAAAATTGAAGATTGTGCGCTTTTTTGCCACTCTTTTGCTAAATCCTAACACCATAGCCAAAGTAAAAACACATGTACTTTTTTGTATAACTGACCTAGGAAACATGCACATCATTTTTGTACATACGACTGGCTACCACAAAATAGGCAGTCGTCACATCACCATAGGTCTAACTTCCTTTTGCTACTCAGGTACTCTTAGTCAATACTTTAGGATGATTATAGGTACATGTATCTACTTTTGGGAGGTATGATTTATGTCCCCCTCCATCTTTGTATTTTATTTCTATTAATAAAAACGTATATTTAACCAAAAAAAAAAAGTTAACGTATCTTTTGGATATTCAATATTGGCTAAGATTGACTCTATTTTATTAAATCTAATTGATTAAGCTCAGATCTAAATTTTGGGTCAAACAACTAGTTCAACTCAATTTCAACTTAAATTTAAAAAAATTTACTCCAAAATTTCTACCAAATTGACTCAAATTTAGCCACAACTACCAATCAAATATTTCAAACTAAATATTTTGGTTTTAAGAAAAAAATAAAAAAAATATGATAACTCTGTTGAAAAGTTAAAAAAAGAACTCAATGAAATTTTTAAAAAATTCTAAAATGACCAAATTGTAATAGTATACTGTTACATTGTATAGCATACCGTAATAGTATACAATTGGAATGAACTGTATATCAAAATAGTATATAATATATCATTTTGATATACTGTACAAATTTTTCTTCGCCAGTTCAACGCAATAAATTATACACTATTAAATTAAATATTATATACCAAAATGTATATAGTATATTATTTTGGTATATAGTACAAATTAGTCTTATTTGCTAGTTCAACTCAATTTCAACCTAAATTTCAAAAATCTACTCCAGAATTTCCACCAAATTTCTCAAACTTTAGCCACAACCTCCGATCAAATATTTCAAACTAAATATTTTGATTTAAGAAAAAATTAAAACAAATAAATAAGAGGACTCCATTGTAAAGTTGAAAAAGAACCCTAATAAAATTTCAAAAAATTCTAAAAGAATCAAATTATAATAGTATACTGTTACATTATATAGTATACCGTAAGAGTATACCGTTGGAATGAACTGCATACCAAAATGGTAATAATATATCATTTTGGTGTGCAGTACAAATTCTTCTTCGCCAGTTCAACTCAGCTTTAACCCAAATTTAAAAATTTACTGCAAAATCTGCACCAAATTCGCTCAATATTTAGCTACAACCTCTAATTAATATTTCAAACAAATTTACGTAAAATTAGATCAAAACAACTACAAACTCAACAAAATCAATATATCATTTTCAAGTTTTAAAGTCTTTCAATGGTGGACTTGACCTTTTTAATAGCAAATCATTGAAAATCAGCACTAACACTATAATCTACACGTCGAAGAACAACACCAAATAAATTTCAATAGCAAAACATTTCAAACACACACCGAAAATTCAAATTTAAAATTTTGAACTCATACACATAAAGTTCCAATTTTTTCTTCGAATCTGAAATTAGATCCACTACTTTGTAATATTTCTCTATTGAATAATCGATAGAGACTCACCAAGAACTTTTTCCTACTTAATTTTCTTGCCAATGACATATGAAAGAGAATATAAGAATAAAAGGAATTGCTATTGTTGGAAGAATATGAGGAGAAAATGAGTTGATGTCTTAAAAGGAAGAAAGAAAATATGGGGAGAAAAGCAGGAACATATAAGGCAGCTTTAAACTATAAAATGGGGAGAAAAGCAGGGGAACATATAAGGCAGCTTTAAACTATACAATTGCAGAGAAAGAATAATAGGTAGGTCGGGTAATTGATATGGGTGTGGTAGGTAGATAGTGTAAGTATTTTCAAAATAGGTAAAAGCGGGTAAATATTTTGACTTCTGTAACTATGTAGTATAGTTTCCTCCTTTTTCTCGCACATGAAGCAAATCAGATTTCTTTCTTGGCAAGATAGGAAATATGAAACCCCTAAATCAGTTTCAATCTAATAAATACATAACATGTGTTATACTCATATATACTCATATCATATAAGTTGATATATACTCATATCATATAAATTGATATAACTTAATGTAATTTGGTCCAAATACCGAGTTGGGGGGGGGGGGGAATTTTTAATTTTACAAATGTTTTCTTTTTTCCCAATTCCTTGCAAAATATTTCACATAATTGAGCCAAACTTTAGTTGAACTTGCAAAAGTACACGCGATCTCGGAAGCTCTTGTTCATTTACATGAATTGCTTAAGGGAATAACCACACAATATAGTCTTTATTTTTATTTAATTTGGTGAGCATTAAGTGACAAGTGGTAACATGTAAAACCAGAACTTTATTTGATGAAGCAAAAACCAATCTTCAAATCAGTGACACCACAACCACAAAAATCTCGACATTTTAGGGCCTGTGGACCTCAGCTTTTGCTAGGCGTCAAGTGTCAACCCAATCAGAAAGCTCTTTTTAACTTGAGCAGGGAATAACTGATACCAGAAGTTTAGAGAACGATCCAACAGCAGATTTAGAAAGGCTAAAATCTGCAAACCACTTTTTGAAATTTCCCATATTGAATCTCCTCAAGATTGCATAGAAAACATTTCAGAAACCTCATTTCTCGGTTGAGGGGAAATGGGAACATTTGTATACAGCAGCAGCTTTTCTTGGAAAAACAATCTGAGCAGACCGGTGATTTCATCTCACCAAGTAGTTCCTCATGGTGTCACAGAAAAAGGGTGTTCAAGAATTAAGGCTGCTGCTTGTTCTAAAGAAGATGTGCATGTGAACCAGGATTGTGAAAAATCTGCAGGCTCATTGAATAGGAGGTCAACTGTTGTATCTGGAGTCTCTTTGATTTCATCAGTCCTGCTTGGTTTTCCTGGAGAGGGATCTGCTGTGGTGAAACAAGGCCTCCTAGCAGGGAGAGTTCCTGGACTTTCTGAACCAGATGAAGAAGGTTAGTTTCATAATCCCACACTTCATAAGCTGCAGTAAGCTTATTGGCATATTCATGAGTGATGTTGGAAAACTTAGACAACTAGTAGACTCTTACCAAATCAAATAGAATAATTATTCACAACCTCAAATAGCAACAAAGATTGTGTCTAGGCTGGAAAATTGCACAGACATAGAATACATTCAGATAATGAACCAACGTGTATATAACTGAAATTCTTCGCGTCTTTTTCGTTTGTGCTTTTTCTTTTTCCAAGTAAATGTTCATCTTAACAAGGGCAAAATTGCTCAGGCAGGTTGGAGAACATACCGAAGACCGGATGACAAGTCAGGTGGACATGGTGTTGGATGGAGTCCTATCATTCCTTATGCTTTTTCAGTGCCTGATAACTGGGAAGAGGTAAGAATCCAGTTATTCACAACTGTATGTATTTTAATATTCAACAATGTCACAGAAATTACCTTTCAGCTTGATGTCAATTTACTTATGCACAATTGGACATACCTTAGTCAGGTTCACTTTTGAAGTTTTCACCTATTGAACAGGTCCCTGTGTCAATTGCTGATCTAGGTGGTACAGAGATTGATTTGAGGTTTGCGAACCCCAAAGAAGGGCGTATCTCTGTAGTTGTGGCTCCTGTTAAAAGATTTTCAGATGGTGAGCATCTCATGTTTTTTCTTCCTTCTATTCTAGTACTGAAGCTAAGAGAACTAAAAGAGATTAGGTGGACATAGGGATGAACGTGTAAAAAACACAGTGGCAAATAAATATATCAACTCAATTTGTATCTGACGGATTCAATCTTGGTGGTATTCTAACTCCAAATATGACCCAGAAATTGGTGAAGAAGCCACCATAGAACAAATTGGACCTCCAGATAAAGTGATCAGCGCTTTTGGGCCTGAAGTCATTGGAGAGAGTGTGGAAGGTAAAGTCTTAAGAGCTGAAGTAGCAGAGCATTCAGGAAGAAAATATTACCAGTTCGAATTAGAGCCACCACACGTAATGATCACAGCAACAGCCGCTGGAAATCGCCTATACTTGTTCAATGTCACTGGAAATGGTAAAGATTCAAATCCGCGTGTTCTATCTTTGGAATATCTGCTATATAGTAGTTAAATCCTACAACTCTCTGTGATTTCACAGGTCTTCAATGGAAAAAGTATTACAAAGATTTGAGAAAGATTGCTGAGTCTTTCAGGGTTGTCTGATTGGCACATCGACTCCATGTGTGATAGTACCTTAGCAAAAGTGGAATACACAAGGAAGAAGAGTTGGTGGCTACAATCATAAATATTTAGAAGCAGCAACGTTACCTCTCGCATTATATACAGTTCTATATATTAGAGGAGCATGTCCTCGAGATTGAGTTTTGTAACAATTTTTTGCTAGCAATGGTTATAGTTAACTTTTACTGATGTTGCAAGTTTCAGAAGGCACCTCTTTTGGATTAATATCTACATTAGGCATTGATAGCTCTGTTTGATTATTTCTGCAATCACCTCAGCATCGTCTAATGGCTAGAGTTAGTATCACGTTTAAGAAGTTAATTATTCTGGCAATACTTGCATAAAATTAGTCTTCGGTCCATCAAGCATGACCACACTACACCCAGGTGTCTTTTGAGACCCTTTATTTGACAAGGCAAACCTCATCCTTTCAGCCTTCTCCCATCTTTCAGAGGCAGCATATATATTAGAAAGAATCACATAATGTGCATCAACACTGGAATTGCAACTGGAGCTCAATTTTTTAACCTCTTTCAGAATGTTTTCTACCACATCTGTGTCCGAGTGAACCCGGCATGCTCCAAGCAGAGCCCCTAAAACTGTGTCATTTGGTGTGACAGGTATCCCTTTTATCAATTCACAAGCCTCCTTTAATCTTCCGGCCCTTCCCAAAAGGTCAACAAGACAACCATAATGCTTGATGCTTGCCTTCAACCCATATTTCTCCATCCCGGAGAAAATCTCTAAACCTTCCTCCACGAATCCTCCATGGGCACAAGCCGATAGCACTGAAAGAAATGTTATATCATTAGGTTTCACTGCCGAGCTCTCCATTCTCTCGAAGAAATTAATTGCCTCCACACAGTGGCCATGAGAGGCATAACCAGATATCAGCGAGTTCCAAGCTGCATCACCTTTAACTAACATTCCTTCAAAAATCAATCTGGCATTACTTAAATCCCCACATTTCGCATACATATCAACCAACCCATTAAGAACAAATTGATTCAATTCAATCCCTTTCCGAATTATCATTTCATGTATTTCCTTGCCAACATCCAGCAAAGCCAGCTGTGCACTAGCCGATAAAACACTAACTACAGTAACCTCATCCGGTTCAAACCCCTCATCTTGCATTTTAGTAAACGCTTCTAAGGCTTCTTCACAGTATCCATTCTGTGTATAACCGCATATCAATGAATTCCAATTCACCAAGTTCTTCATAGTCATCCTATCAAATATGGCCTTGGCACTCTTAACATCACCAATCTTAAAATACCCAGAAACCATCGACGACCAGACATAGAAATTTCTTCTTGGCATTAACTCAAACAGTTCCCTTGCAGCATCCATATCTCCATTACTAGCATACCCATTAATCATCACACTCCATGTGACTACATTCCTCAATTCCTCCGGCACCCGGTCAAAAAAACTCCTAGCCATCACGATATCTCCATTTCTAGCATACCCGTCAATCATTTCATTCCAAGTCACAATTGTCTTCTCAGACATATTCTCAAACAACAAAATTGCAGTCTTCGTACTACGGCCCTTCATATATCCTCCTATCATAGCATTCCATGTTATCACATTTTTTTCAGGCATATAATCAAACACCTTCCGGGCGCTCCAAATTTCACCACATTTCCCATACATACCCAACAATGCAGTCCCCACCATAACATTACAATCAAATCTTGATTTCACAGATTCAGCATGTAAAGCTTTGCCGAGGCTAAGCATTGAAAGTGCAGCGCATGCCTTTAGCACCAAAGGAACAGCACCCACTATTGAACTTCCATTAACACGATTACGGTTGTATATTAAAAGGGCTTCTTTGAATTTTCCTTGATATACGCAGTTCTTTATGTTATAAGCCCAATTCGTTAATGGGTTTGTGATATTATTCAGTGATGACAATCCAGAACTTTGAATTTGGCAATTCTTATGGTTGTTTTTCATTTTACAGTGAGGATCATTTCTGAGTTCCTTGTGGCCAAGGATAAAGTTTCTTGCTTTAGTCGTTCTTTCAAATGTCAATTAGCTGACTCAAAAGTTTCTGACAGCTCTTTGGATTTTAGTCCTTCTATTTTCTGATGATTATATTTCTGGTCCTGTGTATTTCAAGTTATATGAAGTAACTAATTTAGAGTTAAAACTTAGTGGATTGATTAACTGGTTTTGTAAACTAGATTAGCAAAACAAATTGATTTGAATACAAGGAATTTTGATATTTAAGTCATACTTAATATAGGCGTCAAATATATTCTTTTCTTTCTGAAATTCAACAAAGAGTAATAATTGTGCGGAGTCAAGTAACCTCTGTTCATTTATGTTGACTTCACTGATGAAAAGCCTAACATTACTCGGCTCATATTCATGTAAGTTAAAATTTAAAACTATCATTTAAAATTAAGCAAAATACGAGGTCCTAAAATACTGATTAAAGAAACGAGGTCCTAAAAATGCAATTTCCTTTTTTACTTTCCAACCCCCTGCCCCTTTTGTTGCCACTCTATTAACTGTGTTACCCGTATTGAACCTTTTCCGTTTTCAAGACCCACACGAAAAAATGGAGCAAAAATTGCTCCAATTTTTACAGAAATGCAAAACTAGCAAACAATTGAAAGAGACTCATCTTCAGATTATTGTAAATAGCCTCATGAATAGCAACTTTATAGTGCCAAAGCTTATGTCTTTATCCTCAAACCTTATTTCACTTGATTATACACTCAACTTTTTTAGAGCATTACAAAATCCAAGTCTTATTGAATACAACACTTTGATTAAATGCTTCATAGGAAAGACACTGAAATATGCATTATATACTTATAATAACATGAGGATATCAAATATTACACCTAATAGTTTTACATTTACTTTTCTCTTGAGTTGTTTTGAGTCTTTTGACTCTTTAGAAGCTGGCCAACTAGTGCATGGTCACATTGTGAAGTTGGGTTTTGAGTCTAGTGTGTTTGCTAAGAATACCCTTATGGATTTTTATGCTAAATGTGGTGGGAATTTAGGCTCAGCTCGGAAGGTGTTTGATGAAATGCCTGATCGGGATGTTGTTTCATGGAACACGATGATTGGTGGATATATGATTCATGGTGATCAAGAACGTGCCCTTTGTTTATTTGAGGCTATGCCCGAGAGGAATGTTGTTACGTGGAATTCGGTTATTGCTGGGCTACTGAAGGCAGGGCACATGGAGTTGGCTTGTTCTGTTTTTAAGCGTATGCCGGAGAAAAATGATGTTTCCTGGAACACAATGATTTCTGGATGTGTAAAGTTAAGTGACATCGTAGCTGCTAGAGCTGTTTTTGATGAGATGCCGGAGAAAAGTGTAATCTCTTGGACTGCAATGGTGTCAGGATATGCTACAATTGGTGATCTTCAATCAGCAAGAAAGATGTTTGACAGAATACCAGCAAAAAATGTGGTTTCATGGAATGCCTTGATTGCTGGATATGTAAATAACCATATGTTTGATGAAGCTCTTTCTGTGTTTCAGCATATGTTGATCGATGGGAATTGCAAACCCAATCAGACCACTTTGATTAGTATACTCTCAGCTTGTTCACATTTGGGATCTCATGAGCATGGAAAATGGATTGATTCTTTTATAAGAAAGAACAAATTTGACTTATCAGTCCCACTAGGAAATGCTTTAATTGATACATTTGCAAAATGTGGAGATATGGAAAATGCAAAAGCAGTTTTCCTAAGGATGGCTCAGAGATGCATAATTACTTGGACTACAATGATATCAGGATTAGCAGTGAATGGGCACTGCAGAGACGCCCTAGAACTCTATGAAAAGATGTGCTTGGAAGGAGTAGAGCCGGATGATATTGTATTTATTGCTGTTCTGTCAGCTTGCACTCACGGTGGGCTGCTAGAAGAAGGGAAAAGGGTATTTGACCAGATGATGAATAAGTTTGGCATTAAACCACGGATTGATCATTATGGATGCATGGTTGATCTTCTTGGCCGAGCTGGAAAGTTTGAAGAAGCACTGAGTTTCATTAAGAGCATGCATTTGGAACCTAACGCAGTCATTTGGGCCACTTTACTTTCTGCTTGTAAAATTCATGGAAATGGGGAATTGTTAGAGTCCTTAACCCGGAGGATCCTGGAGCAAGAGCCTGACAACCCAAGTTATTTGACATTGATAATGAACTTAAGCTCTTCTATTGGGCGGTGGCAGGATGCCTTGAACTTCCGTATAGCTACTAGAGACAAGGGAATAGAAAAAATTACTGGTTGTAGCTCAATCCAAATAGGAAATTGTGTCCATGAGTTCTTAGCTAAAGATACAAAGCACTCACAAAGGAAGGAAATCTATAGAGTTTTAGGGTGTTTAAATGGACACTTAAAATTATGTGAGGTCGAATGAAATTTGATAGCCATGGTTTCTTAGAGATTCTAGCGATGGCAAGATTTTTCTATAATATCCATTTCTTGGCAGCTACTTGAATATGCATGGTTCTGAAGCCTGTACAGAAATGAGTTAAGTGAAAGCTTAAAGATTATAGTTCGCGACCAAGTTGAGTTTCGATTTTCTTCGTGGGCTTAACCAAGTGGCAGCAAGCTTGACCAGATTATGTTTTATGGAGCGTTTTGGACCAGGCACCTATTGATATAACCCAGTCCATTCCTGTTGGATCTGTGATTAAAAATAATTATGCGGAGTTTTACAGTCATGAGAGGGTCCTCAGAAGCTGAAAATTTCGTCAAAAAGCCGAATCTTCTGAAGAAATGTGGATGGGAGCATTCAGTGCAAAGCTCTCATTGGCTAATAAAATTATGGTACACTACTCAGTTTTGCCCTCACTATCTTCTCATTGGTTGTTCGTTACATGGATCACTTTCTTTGTCTGTTGTTCTTTCCCATCTAAATTTTAATATCAATTATGTTTTTATGAAATTCATTGTCATAGATCATTATCTTGTCAAATATTACAACTTGCTGATGCCGTTGCACCTTACTGTTCCAGGTTGTTTTTTCATGGTTAATTTAGCTTATTTACAATGTAACATTAACAGTGATCTATTTATTCTATAAGGTAAATATAATCATATTTGAAATATATTAAAAAACATAAAGGAATTAAAATGCAATATCTAGACTGAGCAGAAAGGTCTTAATTTCGGATTTCTTCTATACCATGCAACTCTCGACCTTAAATCATGCTAGTTAGAGAAAATACCGATTAATTCAGTTCCCTCAAGTTCTCAATTCATCAAGCCTTGAATTGTCATTCTTCCTTTAGCTCAAATACTTCTTGAACCAAGCAAAACTAGACCAAACAGGACAACACAGCACTTAAACTAACGTTAACCAGACCTTACTCATGTTTATAGTATTTAAACTCTTAAGTTAGCCATACTGGGAATATCCCCAGACAAGGCTTAGATGTTTATTCTTACAATTCTTCAAAGATTTCATCATAAAAGCCAAAATTCACCTCAGCATTGTAGAAATCTTTAATATACTTCTGCTGGTGCACTCCACAATACTAAATTGCGGTACCTAGAGGGTGTTTGAAGCCTTAACCTTCATTTACCGCGTAGCAGTAGGGGGCTGCTCTAGCATTAAGTTTGCTAGTTTTTGTCTCAACCATGTTCTAAATACTATCTGAGACTTGTTCGGGTGAGGCGCAATACAAGTTGGGGCAACTAATGAGCAATCTACTCAAGACATCTCGAAATAAGTAGTCACTTGCAATTCCTAAGAGCATGGTGTTAGTACCTGAATGTGACAACAAGGTATGATAGACAAATCCTATGCACGGATGTCACTTGGTAACAAGTGGTCTTATCAACGTTAATTGACATCCTATGCAAGTACTTTGAGATTGCTTCATATTAATTACCTTTTTTCTTCTTATTTCTTTTATTTACATTGCTTCGGCTATCTTTCAAGATCCTCTGTAATTTGAATGAGTAGACTATGATTGGTCTGATGAGCTAGCGTTGGGATTAAAGTGTCAAGTGTCTTTACAGATGACACATTAGTCTGTGGAACATGATTCAGTCCTTTCCTATATATGCTATGTCTTAAAAGTTGATTTGAACTGGAAATCATATGAAAATTGATAAATTTATTTGAATTCATGAAAGAATTGTGCTTAAAGATATCAAGAACTTAGAAACAAAAACAAATATTTAATACGAGATTAAAGTTAAGTTATTTGAACTTGTGCTGTTGTGTGGATCCAAAAACCCAATTTGTTTAATGATGATTGGTAGACATCAGTGGCCATGATGGAGGTGAACTTTTGACATATATTCGTAACCATGATAGAATTTTTAACTCGCATTTGTCTTTTCAAGAAGCACTAATGCTTTTGAAAAGATTAGAGTATTTGATTAAAGACGATTTGCTTGTAGTCCTGGAGAAGATTAATCACTTTGTATTTCTTCTACTTTCCTCTTCTTTTTTTCTTTGTTCCCTCCTTATTCTGATCCAATCCTAATGGTGCCAGCAACTTAGTTCATCTTATTCATTCGTTTCATTCACCTTCACTTGCCCGTTTGTTCTTATTCGAACTAATAAGAGATTGCAACATTTTTCCTCCTGGAAATATTCCTGAATCAAATTAACAAGTAGTCCTAATATAACTTTTTTCTCCTTCCACAAAGGTACTCTATGCCCTACAAATTAATTAAACATTAAGCCAAAAAGAAAGGACTCCACGTAAAAGAGAGGATAGTGGTGCATGAAATACAGAGTGGAATCTTTTTCTTTTTTTACTGAAGAAAACAACAATTATTGGTAATATTTAATATAATTTCCATTAGTGGGTATCTTTTTTGTTCTTAGAATATCTTAATGCGGATGCTTTTTCGTCTTTATGACGAAGTTCTATTAGAATAGTTTTCAGTACTTCTGATTTTGCTCAACTTTAAGCGGAAGATAAGGTTGAGTGAAATAAATATCAACCGCCAATAAATCTCCTTTCTTTATTTCTTACATGCTCTCTGAATCCAGAGATGTTGAAGAGGCAAAAAGAGGTGAGGCTTTGAGCGATTAATTAAAGGTCAATCTCTTTTTCCCCCTAAATAGAAAAAGTTAGTGATTATACATTTACAGTTAAAAGAAGAAGCAAAATTCGCACTCACGTGCATATGAGAACCTTATTTTATCAATCTCATGGCATACAAGAACCTTCTATAATGAAATACCCATATCTGGAAAAGTAGTTTTCCTTTTTGAAAAATAGTTATAAGATGACTAAAGTTATTTATCTCATTGTTTTATGGATTTTTTCCTTCAAGATACACTATCTATAAACTTGTAGAAAAATGACTATTTCTGTTATATGATAAATTCCTAGATGATTATTATTGTACGGCTCCACCTATACTCACCCTCTTCAACTTTACTATCCATGGCCAACGAAATTCAACATTAATTTGAGAAAACCTTGCGTGGATTGAGCCCCTATTAAAGCAAACTCTTCTGTTCTTCTTCCCCTTGACTTGGGTTTCACCCAAAATTGCTTTGACATATTGGGCTCCCGATGACTTGTAAATTTAACATAAGACTCAAGTAATTATAAGTTGAGTTCATAATGAATTAACATTATGGTTGAAAGAAGCGATTGGAAACTTATACAGGTGAGTGTTTTTACAGATTCTAAAATCAAATTGGATTTGACACAAGACTTTAGCATCGTGGATTATGAATCCTATCATATTATATTTTTTTTAGGTAATTAACTGAACTTTTATTAATTACCACATGTAAACTTTACAAAACCATAGCCAAGCTCACACAGCTTGCTATCTATAGAAAGAAAACAAAACAGAATACCTATCCAAACTATTCCATAAGCTACTACTTAGAATCTAAACTTGTCTAACAGAAGTCTAATTCTAGGAGCAGCTCGTACACAGCAGCTATATGTAATCTCCTTTGCATTTTGATCACATCCTTTGTTCTTCTTCTCGAATAATCTTTGGTTTCTCTCCGTCCAAACTGCATAAACACTCTCAGCTTATACCATCCTGAATATTTGAGCAGCCTTTGACTTGCCTATGGCGTTTTTGATGGCCCAAGCTAAATGCTGTTCCCAGGTTCCCCCCTTCGTTGTATCCATCGCATAAGCTCCTTCCACAATTGTTTTGTAGTCACATTGCACAAATAAGTGATCTCTCGACTCATTACAGTTTTGGCATAGAACACAACATCAGTCCACTTGTAATCCCCATCTAAGCAAACGATCAGTTGTTAACAATTTCCCTTGGAACTGCAGCCACGTAAGAAATCTGGCCTTTGGTCTTGCATCATTGTTGAACACTAAGCATTTCCATGGCACTCTGGTATAATCTCCCAATAGCTGGCATATATATGCTCCTGATTGCACTTTTACCAGGGGTGGAGTTGTATTGAATCTGTTGTGAGTTTCCAGCAGCATGCAAAATCCTATCATAGTAGTTAAAATTTATTAGTTTCATGGGTTGTTAACCTCTTAGCTGTATATTCTCTTATAGATTCATTAAAGAGTCGATTGAGTTGATCAGATTGGAGTTCAATTGAGCAAATAGTATAACATAATGTGAGTGGTAACTTAACGCATAACTAGCTTGGCATTTTTCTACATTGAATTAAACATAAGCTTGTGATAATTGGATTTGAGAACTTCAATAATATAAGTGTTCATGAGTTTAATTGCCATGTTTTTTACAAAGTATGCATTCTTGTGGACAAGTTCTTGAGATAAAATGGCAAGATTTTTGGTATAGGTCAACCATATTTGAGTATATGAAATGATAATTGTGCATGAAAGCTGTACTAGTATTTGTACTGTTCCAAACTAACTGGAAATAGCAATTGACAAAGTGCTGCTTGAACTTGGACTATTCCTATTTTTTTTTTTTTGGTCAAATCTTTTTATTTCTTCCGTAATTATAGAAAATTAATGCTGAAGGAAAAAGTAAAAATATATGACAACAAAGGAAAAGCTAAAGTTCAAAGTAAGTTTTCAAGTCCAAACATTTAGATCACATATATGAGTGAAAGATATAGCGGGAAAATATTATGTGAAAAAATCATGATAAGGAGCGTTTACCCTTTAATGGAACAATGGATGCGTATGTATTCGTCAGACCAGTGAATTCCGAATTTCAAATGGTTATTAAAAAAGGACCGAATCTCCCATACTATTGCTACTGCAAATCATGCAAGTAAAAGACAAATTAGCCCTTTTTGGGTCTACATTAGATATATATAAACCCAGAAACCACTTGCTAGCCCTGCATGATATGCTCATTTCCAGTTGTGTAGCTTGAAGAGAGATGAGAGACATCAAAATTCTCCACACTACTTTCGGAATTTTAGGTGGTATTATTCATTGTCCATACATCTTCTTGTGCTTAGTCCTACTTTTTTCTGGATATTGATTATCATACCCTTTTCCTTCTTTTATTTTCCCTGGAGTAGGAGATGTTTTTGGTGTATTACTCTTCATGGCGCCCATGTAAGAATTCTTCAAAATTTTGTTCTTTTTTTTTTACGCGTGTGCGTGCTATTTTTGTCTTCTTTTTTGTTTTTTTTCCCTCCCCAAAGCTAAAAGTGACTAAATGATCAAATTTTGACACTACATACAGGATTACATTCAAAAGGATTATTAGGAAGAAATCAACAGAACAGTTCTCTAGCATGCCTTATCTAATAAGTCTGCTCCAATGCTTGCTCTCAGCCTGGTAAGTTTCTTTAAGTAGCTCCATTGTAACTTGAAAACCATTAATGTCTCTCCTATTAATACTCTCTGAAAAATAAGTTTAGCATTGTTTTTCCATTTATCTTTGAGAAGTTATTGAGTTTAATTTAGAAATCTGACTTTTGATGATTCAAACAGGTACAGTTTACCTTTTGTGTCACCAAACAACCTGCTGGTAACTATCATCAGTGTCATAGGCATTGGCCTGCAGGCAACCTACGTGCTTATTTTCCTCATATTTTCCCCCAAGAAAGGGAAGGCCAAGATCTGCGGATACCTCTTTGTGGTCCTTTCTATCTTCTCAAGTCTGGCCTTGGTTTCCATGTTGGCATTTCATGGCAATAAAAGGAAGCTATTTTGTGGCTTTGCTTTTGCAGCTGCTTGTATTATGATGTATGGTTCTCCTCTCTCTGTAATGGTAAGTACTCTTTCTCTTACACATGCATGTTACGTCCTCCATCCCATTTTATGTGAAGGCGTTTGACTAGGTATGAAATCTAATAAATTAAAGAACACTTTTGATATGTTAGCCAAATATATGCAAAGTACCAAACATATCTTTTTAAATGAATAATGGTCAGAGTTTCATATCTATTCATTTTCTCTACCCTTAAAGAATGAATTTTTATATCAGGTGTGTCCCGACAAGTCATGTTATTAAGGGTAAAACTTAGACTAAGCTATCGTTTGGACATAGATTTGGTTGAAACTTGAAAAAAGAATTTTTGAAGTTTTGTTGAAAAATAATTTTTGTAAGTTGAAATTGTGTTGGGACATGCATTTTACTTGAAAAAGTGTTGAAATTTTGTGAGTGGAAGAAAAAGTTTCGCCCAAAAAATGGCCCAAACAAGTTTGTGGAACTTGATCAAATTTCTTTTTTAAAACTGATCAAATTCCATGAACAAACAATATTTTCAATTTTTTTTTTTGGAAAAAAGTAGTCAAAATCTATGTCCAAATGGGAGGTAAATAGTTCCAAAAAAAAGATGTCATAAACTAAAAATAAAAGTGTATCCCGTAAAATGGAACGGAGAGAATACTAAGTAAGTATACTCAATAGGGTACTAGAACTCCAGAAGTAAGAAAATTTTAAGTTTAACTAGGTGGTGAGGATGAAACAAAGCATAAGCTACCTCGTTCGTGCTCCCGTCTTTCCCACTGCCATCTTCGGTGGATGCGCCCCTTCACTTAAAGGCGGATAGGGCACTGAGCCGACCTTTTAGATTGAATAAATTTACTAAGCTAGTTACCTCACCTCTCTTTCTTAACCGCACTTATTAGTAGTAGGCAACCTTTCTTTCTTCATGATCTGTTCTTTTTAAGTTCGTGTGCTTGGGCATTTTCTTCACCTTTAGATGTAGGTTGTCTTATTTACTGATTGGTCATTTTGTTGTGGACAGCAGTGCGGGATCATGGCCAAAGCCACTAAGGCAAATTCTTTAGGCCCCTAAAATTTTGGGGCCCCTTTTTATTATTATTAATAGTAGGTGGTATGACTAGTTTTCTGTAAAATTATTTAATATCTTAAGGTAAAAATTAGTTTAAGATTTTTATAAAAAATGGGTAAGAGAAACTTTTCAGCCATGTGATTGATTAGCTGTGGCACATAGCCTTTGAGCGACGGGTTTAACTGGGCTCTGTACTTCTTACATGGAACATAGATATATATGTGAAAAATAAGAAATTTTAGATTCTGAACCCATAATTTTGAAGGTTGAACCCATCAAATTAAAATTCTAGATCCGCATATGTTGATTGACTATATTGTCAATTGAAAAAATGTTTGATTAAAAATTTATTAATAACTTTTAGAGATTTTTTAGAAAAATAAACTTGAATAAAAATATATATGAAATTTTTTTTCAAGAAAAAATTTAAGGCCTCTTAATAAAATTTTGCCTTAGGCCACCGAAATTTGTTAAGCCGCCCCCGTGGACAGGTTACAAGAGGTACTTTTGTTTAAAATATATATTTACGTGTTTGCTAGTTTTAGGCATTTTATTCACCTTTTGTCATTAGTTGGCTAATTTAAATATATCAATCTATTTGTCATTCTCTGGTAACTATATCACTGATTTTATTTACACGTTTTTACAATATTTGAATTTGAAAACATATTTAATTGTTACTTTAAAATAATTTCTTCTAAAATTGAGCACTGAATATTTAAGGATGTCTTTTATCTCAGCACTTGAATGTGTTTAATTTAAATTTACTGTAAGATTAATAATTATTGAATTCAAATAGAATGCTAAGTAATAATTAACAAAATATTGAAGAAAATCCTAATTTACATGGTGTTGAAAAATCGTGTGATTAAGCACGCTCTAAAAGCTAGCGGTAGTGGAAATTGACGGTGATGCTGGTCGACCGTGATGGTTGAGAGGTGGTGATTAATATTTATTGTATTTGATAGAGGTGGCTGACTGGTGGAGGTTGTGCAGTGGTAATTGACAGACGTGGTTGTATCGGTGGTCGTCATAAGTGAAAGCTAGCTGGCAGTGATGATTGGCTGTGGAGGTGGTTGTTATTGGGTTGTGGTGGTGGTTGTGTGATGGAGATTGGCAGTGGTTAGGGGTGGTACCTGTGCGATGGAGGTGTGTTTGCAGTGGTGATGGTTGTATGGTGGAGGTTCGGGGTGGAGATGGTTAGTGGTGGAAATGACTGGCAGTGATAGTTGTGCATGGTTGCTGATAGTGGAGCTGGTTGGTGGTGATGATGGTGGTAGTGTAATGGTAGTGGTAAAGAGTCACCTTCATAATTCATTAAGTGAACGCGTTAATGATTTATAATTATGTACATGATCCGAATGAATTTGATAAGTTTAGAGAAAATAAGTGTATTGTAAGAAAAAGAAACAAATACACTTAATGAGTTGAGGTTTGAAATATCATTCAGATTTAAACTCCCATTTAGTGGAGACAAGCATGGCCTAAATGACCACTGAGAAAGTTTCCAAAAAATTGCATCTTCAAGTTGCGATTCTCAATCGTCCTAAGTACTAAAAACGAATTTTATATCACATCCTCCAAAATATAAATGTATACTTTAGTCTCCCGAATCCTACTTTGCAGTATTCAATACTAATGTTTAAAATCAATATCCATGACTAGAAAATCATAATTTTAGTTAAGAAGTAAGCTCGTATTATGAAGTAAAATAAGATACTCTTTAATGTTATTTTCTTTCATTCCTTCTCTCTCCCTTGGCAGAGGCTGGTGATCAAATCTAAAAGCGTGGAGTACATGCCGTTCTTCTTGTCTCTATCTGTTTTCATCAACAGTACTTCATGGTTAATCTTCGCCCTGCTTGGAAAGGATCCTTTCGTTTTTGTAAGTAGCTTTTATTTTATTCAGTAACTTATACTTAGTTCATTTCATGACCAGAAAATTAATGACATTGACAAATCTTAAGATTAAATCTCACAAAAGTGTTGTTTTATAGGTTCCAAATGCTGCCGGAACTATATTAGGAGCAGTACAGTTGATTTTATATGCAGTTTATCGTGATAAAAAAGGAGAAGTCAAGAAAGACGAAATTAATGAATCAGTAGATCAGATGAGGACTGGGAAACTCCAAGGCGAGAAGATAGTTGACATCCAAAATGAGAATGCAAATCCATAACATTCATATGTACACAAAGTTTCTGAACTTCTGTACCTATGTACTTAATAAGTATTATCCTGTCTCAACTCTGTTTGGATCAAAAGTTATGGTCACTTGTATAATGTCAAATGAAAAAGAAGTTAGGTTCAAAGTAGAGAGAAAGTTCGATCACTGTGTAATCTTTTCTCTTTAACTTTTTAGCAGCTTTTAGTTTTTCTGTTTTTATCTAATTTTCTTGTCAAACTTTGCATATGTATTCTTTGGAACAAGGAACAAAACCATACAAATACCATCTCAAATTTCGATCTATGGATATAGTAATTAGAGATTGAACTTGGGATGAAAAGAAACGCATTCTGAAGTCTAAACAAATGGCAGCTAATTGTTTCATTGGATCCTGTAGGAAAGGATTAGACAATATAATATTGTGGATGACAATGCAGCTTAGTTTTATGCTTTCTTGGTCAGTTCTCCATATTAATTTTTTTGGCATATGCTCTTCTCCTGGATGTGCTTTTGATTTTGGCTAAGCTTTTGGTCATTGGCCGACCGAACTTTGCTGATGAAAACATATATAGTGCTTGAATTAGCTTTTGGCTGGTTGGTGAGATATTCATCTGGCCAATCGAGTTACGAACTTTGTGGTTCTTCTATATGGTTTCCTCCTTGCACAAAACCAAACAATTTAGCTTTAACAATCATAAAAAATTAATGTAAAAATACATATTACCTTGTGATAGTTAAATGTGTCCGTTTATGTAAAGATACATGTCTTGCATTCATTTATTTGTTGCAAATATTGGTTCGATTTTTTTGGTTTGTTTAAAAATATTTCTAGATGTATAGCCTTTTAACTTAATTAGATTTTGTATAACACTCCTTAAGCTCATTCATCTAATCAGTTCTTGTTCTTGTTGAATGATTTTATTAATGAATGAAATATTGTTTTTTTTTTTTGCTTTGATTTACACATAATTTGCCATGAGCAAAGAAACTTTTTTCTTTTAGAGGAAGTGTTGGATAACGATAGATGTTTTCATTGTCATGTGGTTTAGAGATACTAAATATCGCAAGCACAAAAAAATGAAAATAAAAAAGAATCGCAAGCACAATAACAAAACAAAGTACCCATCAGGTGATCCAGTGTCAAATTGTCATAGTTTGAATCCTGAAGATTATGTCTTGTAGATCTTTTTAAATCCACTGTGAGTACTAATTTCCTTTTTTTTAATTTGTTTTTTATAATACCATATCCATGATTTAATTCTCATATTTTTGTGCATTGGCTTTTTGTTACTACTTTGGTGAACTCGTGTTTTGAGTGCATTTTCTCTTTTTCACTAAAATAATTAAATACATTTCTAGAAGACAACTCGGCAGCTGAGTTGGTCTGACTCAACAAATGTAAAGAAAAACCAAAATATTATGCAGAAATATATGGATGAGGTTTTAGCTATAAAAGCTCTTATTGGTGGAAAATTTACTTTTAGTAGAATATTCTTTAGTCACTATATTGTCATTGTTTCCGACAAGGATAGCACTCACGTTTTGTTCCATTTTTTCCCGTTTAAAGTTATGTAAGTAAATGCCATGGTGGGATTCACTGTCATAAAATAAAAATCATAATATTGTCAAAGGTAACAATTTAGCTTACGTTATTGCGTATCAAGAAGGCTCCAGTTTGTTTCCTTGGATGGTTAATCTAGTCAATTTACGCTATAAGATGAAGACTGATCTATTTGTTCTATAATTAAGGGTTATATATTTATAGCATTAAAAGATGTGAAACTTAATGGGATAGCTCAATTAAAGATATCATTATATGCAATAGGAAAATATAAGATAGAGTAAACGGCAACTTGTATAGAACGATAGTAAATAAGATCAACAACAGTTCTATTTACGAGTAAATACAGCGGACATCTAAGGTCCACAAACAAATGAATGACATAAAAATGTGATGTTACGATGGTCGCATGCCGCATGATAATTCTAAAATCTGAGAAGGTCGTCTAAAATTGTTTGGACATATCGTACATAAATATATGTCCATATGCACAATACGCAGACGTAATATTAGGATGATCGAAAGTGTTAAATTAAAGAGGAGAGCGATCAAAAGTTTCATCGCCATGAATTCTGCCATCTCTCTGAATTAATAGTCTTAATTCAAGAACATAACAAAATGGAAAATACGGATTAATAGATGATACCAATAAGTTGAGATTCTTCCAGCTATTAAACTTCTATAAATTTAATCCGGTATTGCCTGCCACGAATTTACTGAGACCTATATGTAAGTAGAGGATTAAATATTTGACTTTTAGAACCTCTACTTACAAACAATAGCGAGCCAAAAATTTCAGTTAAAAATATAAAAAGGAAATATACAAAAAAATCAAGGAATTCTACATCTATTATATGTACATCAAAAATAATTTTGACCTATGTGTGAAATTATGGTGCAGAGACAATGTCAAGAAGGCAGTGCAATGATACATTTTCAGTTAAACGAGTCCTATGTATTTATACAGAATATTGATCCTATGTTTTGGCTATACAACATAGAGTAGGACTCTTCTAGGATAGCTAATACAAAGAGTCCTAATTCTTGTAAACTAAGACTAAGTGATCGTATAGTTATCAAGTTTGTTAGCCTGATCGTTATCTTCAACACTTCCCCTCAAGCCAGTGGGAGTTGACTTCTCTACACCTAGCTCGTCTCGAAAGAACTGGAACTGGTCTTTTCCAAGAGCCTTTGTATGAACATCTGCTAGTTGGTTCTAGGACCTAACAAACTGACTAATCAATTGTCCTTGAGCTACCTTCTCTTTGATAAAGTGGTAATCTAGTTCTACATGCTTAGTTCTAATATGCATTACTGGATTTATAGTCATGTATAGAGCACTCAAGTTGTCACAGAATAAGACAGGAGTAGTCTTGATATACATTCCAATGTCTTGTAGAATGTAGCTTATCCAGGTAAGTTCAGCTGCAGTTATTACCAGTGTTCTATACTCAGCTTCAGCACTTGACCTTGCAATAGTGCTCTACTTCCTTGATGGCCAGGAGACAATTTGCACCAAGGTATATACTATATCCAGTAGTAGACCTCCTTGTAATGGCACATCCTGCCCAGTCTGCATCTGTGAATCCATACAGCCTGAAGGAAGACTGTGATATGATTCTCAGTCCATGATCGATGGCTCCTTTGACATACCTCAATATTCTCTTTACTACCTGAAGATGCATGCTGTTTGGATTCTACATGAATTGACTTGCTAGATTAACAGCATGAGTAATGTCTGGTCTTGAGTGTGAGGTACTGCAAGCTTCCTACAATGCTTCTGTAGGCTGAGGGATCAACTACTTTGCCAGTTGCTTCTCGTAGACCATGCTTTTGAGCTAGTGGAGAATGCACTGTTTTTACATTTGCCATATCCACTTTTCTAAGCAGATCATTTGCATATTTGCTTTGATTCAAATGGATTCTTCCAGGAAAATAGCTTACTTCAATACCTAAAAAGTAACTCAAGGGTCCAAGATCCTTCATAGCAAATTCATTGCCCCAGCTTTTGCACTACTTCCCCTATCTGCCTTGAGTTGCTTCCTGTTACAATTATATCATCTACATATAACAGGAGTAATATTGTTCCTTCTGCATCATGGAGAATAAATAAGGAAGAACTAACTCGATTGCATTTGAAACCAAGATGAAGTAGGAATAGACTAAATCTCTCAAACCAAGCTTTGGGAGCTTGTTTGAGACCATATAGTACCTTCTTCAAGAAACAGACATGGTCAGGATGCATTGGATTAGTGAAATCTGGTGTTTGAGTCATATAAACTTCTTCTTATAGATGACCATGTAGGAAGGCATTCTTAACATCTAGTTGCCTAATGGGCCAATGTAAAGTGACAATAACAGAGAGAATAACTCTTATAGTTATAGCTTTAACGACTGGACTAAAGGTTTCTTCAAAGTCAATCCCTTCAAGTTGTGAGTACCCTTTAGCAACTAGCCTTGCTTTCTGTTTTTTTATTAATCGATCTCGCTTCATTTTTATTTTAAACACCTATTTAGATCCTACTACATTCATTGTTGAAGTTTTGGGAACTAGTATCCAAGTTTCATTTTGATGTAAAGCTGCTAATTCTTCTTGCATAGCTTTAAACCAGTGAGGGAAACTAAGAGCTTCTTTTATAGTTTTAGGTTCTTCTGGTTTTGTTTGTACAACAGCTAGTGAGGTATAAGTTATAGGAAGAGACTTAGCTTTGGAATCTGGTGACTATTTATGGCCTTGAGTAGTGATTTCATGTTCAACATGAACTATGTTTTCTACTGGAGGTGCTTTATCCTGGGCATTGAAGAAGTGTGACGAGTCTACTTCTTGCTGCAATCCTCTTGGATCTGTCACTATGAACTGCATAGGTGTTTCATCTGAGTGAGAGGCCTTTGAATGAGATTCATCAGTGTATGGGTTTTGCATATCTGTAGAGTGCTCAACAACACTGTTCGTGACCTACACAACCTCATCCTAATCAGACTCAACAACATCACTGTGATCAGCAGTTGGAGCAGCTGTTTGAGCAGTAACACCATCATCCTGATCATTTGAAACATCAGCTTCAACAGCATCATGATTAGCTCCCAATATAGTACTTTGATCATTTGAAACATCAGCTGCAACAACATCATGATCAGCTCTCCCACTTCCTCTGCAGTAGTAGGGTCTAATGAACCAGACTTAGCTTGTGATTCTGAGAAAAATTCAAAGAAGGTGGCCATATGACTAGAGTCATTTGGTGCACTGTCAGTCTTGTTTTCCTGCACATAGGGAAGTGTTAGTTCATCAAAGACAACATGTCTTGACATAAAGACCTTCCTTGTGGTTGGATGAAAGCACCTATAGCCTTTATGCAAATTGCTGTAACCAATGAACACACATGGATAGGACTTAGGTGAGAACTTGTGTTTTCCCTTTAAGTAAGGGAAACACCTACACCCAAACACTTTCAAACTATTGTAATCAGGGTGTGAACCATGCAATTTGTGAAATGGTTTTCCTTTTTAAGCATAGATGATGGCAATCTATTAATCAGGAATACTGGTGTGAGAAAAGCTTCAGTCCATAAATATAAATGTAATTAGCATGTAGTAGTAGTGTCAATCCAGTTTCCACTACATGTCTATGTTTCTTTTCTGCAATGCCATTTTGCTCAGGAGTGTGAAAACAGGAAATATGTCTTACAATGCCACAGTCTTCTAAGTACTTAACAAATTCAGAACTTGAAAATTCACCTCCACCATCACATTGAAAGATCTCGATACTCTTTGAGTACTGTTTCTCAACCTTTTTGTGGAATTTGACAAATGTTTCAAAGAAGTCATATTTTCTTTTTAAAGGATACAACCAAGTATATCTACTGTGATCATCAACAAATAAAGCATAATATTTCATATGTTGGAAGATTCAATAGGAGCAAGACCCCATAAGTCACAGTGAATTTTCAATAGAGGTTCATTCTCAACTTTATTTCTCAACTTGAATGGTAGTTTACAACCTTTTCCTATTTGACAACTAACACAAACTTTAGGAGTTTTGTTCCAACATGTGACATTGATAGACTTATTATTACTAAGTACTTCTAAAGATATAGAATTTGGATGCCCAAGTCTGGCATGCCAAATATCACTAGAGCTTCCCCTTGTCTGTGTTGCATTCAAAGCAAGCAGGTTGTCCACTTTCAAGGCATATCTCTCTCCTCTTTTAGCATCCTTGGCCATCAGTTTCCCTGTCCTCTTGTCCTTTACAACAAAAGATGATTCCTTAAACTCAATGGAGTAGCAGTTATCTCTAGTAATCTTACTTACAGATAATAAATTCTTTTTGAGCTTAGGAACTACTAGCAATTCACTCATCCTTAAACCAGATATTGTTCCTTTTCCAACATGTGTGATATCCAGTTCTTGTCCATTTCCTACAACAATTTTATTATTTTCATTGTAAGGTTTAAGGTTGGATAAGTTACCTGAATTATTGGTCATATGAGTGCTTGCTCCAGAATCCATATAGTGATCATTGTCTCCGCCACTCTGACTATTCACATTGAGTGTAGCAAGAGCCTATGGCAAATCTTCTGGTGCTTGATAGGAGAAGTTCCATCTGTAGAAGCACTTTATTGTAGTATGATTGTTCCTGCCACATATCTGGCAGGCTGATGATCTTGTGGTTTCCTGTCCCTTAGCAGCATTTCCAGATCCTTGAGTGTTTTGATTGTTGTTCTGTCCAACATGCCTGAAACCTCTAGCTCTTGAACTGTAATTCATGTTACCTCTTCTGTTTGAAAAACTTCCTTTACCTCTGTTATTGTATGTCCTTTGTGCTGCAAATTCCATATTGTGATTCACTTGTTATGGATCATCTCCTTCATCCTCTCTGAGATCAAACCCTCTTAAGGAAGTGACCAACTGGCTCAGAGTTGGATAAGGTGCTTTACCAAGCATCACTATCCTAAAAGTTTTGTATTTAGGACTCAAACCACTAGCAAAGTTGACGACCTTGCTATCATTATCTACAGGCTTGTATATGGCATCCAAGCCATCACAAATGCTTTTGAATTCCTTCAGATACTCATCGATGGTTCTACTGCCAAGCTTGACGATTTGAAGTTGTTGCGTCAAGTGGAATTCCTTGTCCTTTGTTGCCTGTAGATGGGTTTCTTCCAGGCATTCCCGCATCTGTTTAGCAGTCGTGCATCCCACAATGAGATACATACTCTCTTCTGACATTATCCCAGATATCCAACTCCTTAACAACACATCTTTTTCAGCCCAGTCATCAGCATTATCAGCCTTGTTTTGTCACTAGCTTTGTCAACTCCCCTGCCATTATCCTTATCACTGCTTTCACTGGTGCCTTCTACGTTTATAATTTCTAGCTTTCCTTTAATGAGATAGTTCAACCTCATTACTTGGATAAGTTGCATCATTTGTGTTCTCCATGTCAGATAGTTAGAGGGCTTCAATTTCACTGGACATGAAGCAATGAGATGATGAAGAGAGCAGTTGAAAAGGTGCTTCAAAGAAGCTCTGATACCATGCAAAATTATGGTGTAGAGACAATGTCAAGAAGGTAGTGTATTGATATATTTTCAATTACACGAGCCCTATGTATTTATACAGAATATTGATCCTATATTTTGGCTACACAACATAGAGTAGGACTCTTCTAGAATAGCTAATACAAAGAGTCTTAATTCTTATAAACTAAGACTAAGTGATCACATAGTTATCAGGTTTGTTAGCCTGATCATTATCTTCAACAATATGTAGTATAATTTCTCGGCTAAGAGGGATCGAATGAACCACTGGCTCCGCCCATGATAACTGAGAAAACAATTTAAATAGTATTGGAATGAAATGAGTGGGAACGTGTATAAATATATAGTCATAGCCTATTAGTATTGATAATGTAATGCTTAAGTAAGAAATTCGCGGCTGCAAATTATGGCTTACATTATTTTCCCCGTTTTACCCTAATTCATCAAAACAACCAAATGATTCAAAGGAATTAGGTGGAGTATGTAGGGCCTGGATCACACTGAATATTCTAGTGCAAAACAAGCAAACAAAAAGTAGTGGATAATTCCTCAGCAAATCACCAAATTATGGTAGATATATAAACCCAAGAAACTCAAGCTTAATTGCCCGTACCATTTTATACATACTGGGATAAACTAATTCTCATCATTCTTTTAGAATTCTCTGCCAATATGAGTCATGTTATCAAAATTCTCCATACGACCTTCGGACTTTTTGGTAGGATTTTAATTCCATTCTCCTATTAATTGTTTCCTGTGTTTATTCTTAGTTGAATTCGTTTGAGTTGTTTATGATATATACTTAGTACCTTTAATTTTTTCTTCATCTGCTTTTCTTTGAATAGGAAATGTTTTTGGCATATTACTCTTCTTGGCACCCTTGTAAGTCTTTTTCAAGTGTAACTTTCTTTCTTTATGTATGCATGTGTGTGTTTTTTCTCAATAAGACTAATAAAAGAATTGTCATATTTTGGCACTACAGAATTACATTCAAAAGGATTATCATGAAGAGATCAACAGAGAAATTTTCCGGCGTGCCATATTTAATGAGTCTCTTCAACTGCTTGTTCTCAGCTTGGTAAGCTTCTCCAACTCACATTTCAACATGAAAACCAGCTGTTGTTTCCAACTTTTTTTAAGTGCTTAAACTCTTGATCACAATAGTTTTAGTTCGAACACTAATCTAGTTTAACCAAATTAGTATTTATAAAATAAAAGAAAGAAATTATTAGCTGTCAAATCTTAATAGATGACAATTTTTCACAAACCCAAGTTGCAAGAGAAAACAGTCTGCCGCATGACATTAGTGCAACTCCTATATATTGTCTCCTTCTCCTTGTTAGAAAAATAATTTTGATAACTCAAAAAGAAATATTCAAATTAATGTCTAGGTTCATTTTTTTAATATTATGTTATGAGTTTTCATTATGTAATTAATTTGAATACATTTTCAAACATAATAATGATTCGTAAGTGAAATTTGATATTACTCTTGAATAGCCTTAATGGCTAATTATTCATAGTTTCTAACGTTGGCTTTTGACAATTGGCTCAGACATTTTAATGGTTTCAAAATAGCTTTTATAAGCTATAAAAGTTGACAGTTATAACTTCTATCAACTTATCATATATATACTCTACTTTCACGTTGAAGGAAAGGAAGGGGAAAATAACAGAGAATTAAACAAGAGTGAAAATTTTGTTCTTCTTTTCTTTTGTGCTGGTTTTTTTTATTCAATCTTTGTTGTTGCTGCTCCTAGTTTGTACTAGAAGAGCTTGTTGAATTTCGAAGGATACTTCTAATTTTATTTATCACGGTGTAGGCGAAATATCCTTAAGGACAGTGTCCTTGACACACCTCAAGTTAAACCTTTTATTCTCCATAATCATCCAATTTTTCCAACACTCCTTTCCACTTAGCTTCCTTGATTTCTAAAAAGTAACTTTAAAAAAGAAATAAGTTTTTTTTATTTAAGTATATGGGTTTATAAAACAAGATATCGAGAGCTAAGGTGACACAAGATATAGTGTTGAAATATGCTACCAACTCATACAAAAGTTTAATCCGTGAGAGTGGAAACACATTTATTTATACCTAACTCTTTTTTGTGGATATCAAGCACGTAAAAATTCATTCTTTTCCTTTCATAATGGAAGGCAATCACGATACCTGAACCATATTTTTTCGTCTGAGAATAAGAGTCAAGCCTACACGTGAGAGAAAGTGTCAAAGTAGGCAAATTTTAAAAGTTTTTTCTTTTTTATAGTGAGTGGTCATAAAACTTGACCGAGTATTAGTGCCAACTCATCTGACCATGTTGAAATGCAAGTTCATTTCATCTAAAAGTTTAATATGTTAGAAATGAGATACATTTATGTTTATCTTTAAAATTGGATAATAATTGAATTTATATACGGTTTTAAGGATACGTAATTTAATTTGATACAAAAATGAGAAATCAGAGTAAAATTAAAAATAATGATAAAAGATAAATGCAAACCACATAAGTTAAGCAGTTTTGGCCTTGAAGGTTGATCGCCCTTGGGCCAAAAAAAGTTGCAATCGGTGCAGGAACAGAGTGGTGAGATAATAATAACTAAAAAGAACAGTATATTGCTTTATAATGCCAGTTACGATATGTCTTACAAAAAGTCAAACCTCCCTTTATATAGTAGAGAAATCCTACTTTAGGTACAATTCTGTATAAGATGAAAAACCTCATGATTTGCTAATTAAGCGATTCCATTGATACGTGCCGAGATTCTCGCCATGATGCGCGACCGGTTACGAATATTTGAGCCTTCCGTTATGCTGGTTCGATGATGTTCTCTCGAACTTATTCGGGGTCAGGGTCGGTTCCGGGATCATGGGCTCAATGTTCTCGAGAACGGACATTCTGACCTCGTGTTCTAGTTCGATGAGACTCGGGGTCGATTTTCGACCCTTCGCGTTCCCAGCCCGATCTGTCGTGCAGTCGAGCCCGATTTCGACCGTATACACTTTGTTTATTTATGTTAGATTTGCAACACGATTCCCCCATGCGAACAAGGGCGGCGGATTTACATGAAAAATTATGGGGCACGTGAACCGATGGTCTTCTCGTAAAATTATATATTTTATGTATATATTTTCTAAAATTGATATAATATTAATAGTTGACACCTATGCTCCAAGAAGGTTGAATTATGCAAGTGGTTGAAGGTTGAGTTATTTGCCAAGAGGAACAAGGATCAAATCTCACTTAATACTCTTTTTTCTTCTTTTTCTTAGTAGTGCACCATGTACTAAAAATTTTAGATCCGCATCTGCATGCGAATCGGGCTTTTTTTCTTTTTCTTTTTGGGGAATATGTACTACAAAATTCATTTTTCCTTTGATAATGAAACTTGAACCCATGACCTCAGCACATGAATACTTTTCCAAAAAAAGACATCCAATTAGGCATAGTAGTGTACGTCGATTTTTATCTTCTTGATATTTTTTCTCAAAACAAATATTGAGTTTAATTTAGGAATTCTACTTGTGAATAAAAAACAGGTATGGTCTGCCTTTTGTGTCACCGAACAACACGTTGTTAACAGTCCTGGCTTCTATAGGTGGTGTCTTGGAGGCAATCTATGTGTTCATTTTCCTCATATTTGCACCCAAGAGGGAGAAGCTTAAGATCTCTGGAATTCTGTTTCTGGTGCTTTCCATATTTTCAATCGTGGCCTTGGTCTCTGTGTTATCACTCCATGGCAATAAAAGGAAGCTCCTTTGTGGCTTAGCTTTTGCTATTACCTGTATTATGATGTTTGGGGCTCCTCTTACTGTTATGGTATGTCTTTTAATCTTACCTCATATATTTATATTATATTAAAAGTCAGGTAGTGAAGCATGAGGCTAATTCAACTGACATATTGAAAAAAAAGCCACTTGGCACTTTTAAAATAAAATTTAAATAAATTTTATGACAAAATCTAATATAGATTAACAAGGTTATGACAAAATCCAATCTAAATTGTTCAAGAAATATTTATATAATAAAAGTTCTATTTAAGGAATATTCTCCGTTTAATTTTGGTCCAAGTGATAAACGAAAGGAGTGAATTTGAACTGATTTTCCTTCATGATACATTTCCAACTCACGGTTTAGTTTATGTTTATCCCTTTAATTTAGGTACTTATTTAATAATAAAATATTTATTTTGACTGATATGATATATGCATCGTCATTATTTATCTATATTTATATTTTAAATATTATTTTAATAAGAGAATGATAATTTACAATGTGGTTAAGCCGAGTAACATATTAAGAGTAAGACACATAGCAAAATTAGAACAAGCTAATAAAAATTGCAATAAATTTTTTTGAATTAATAAATTATATTTATATATCTATATCCATAGCCGTATTCATATTTATGTTAATATTTTTTGTAGACATAAAATAAGAGGATTGTAATGTGGTGAAATCGAGTGGCAAGCTAATAAGAAGTCATTTGGCAATTTTAGGATAAAATTAATAATTAATACTTAAAAAATTATGTTATTGATGGAAGTAATTAATATCAACTCTATCCTAAATTTAACGTAAATCTTCTATCTCCCTCTTTCTTTTTTTTTAAAAAAAAAAAATTATTTGCAGCTTTCATGTCTTACGATAGGTTATTACATACCAAATTTAAGAAAGTTAAACTAAATAATAGTAATACCGAACTTTACATTGATAAATTACTAAGAAATGTCATATTGTGGATAAGGTCACTAAATGAGTCTAATTGATAAAACAAAAAAGATTGAAGAAATAAATTAGAAATAATGTGAGGATATTTATACTAATAATTAGTTTTAAAAATAAAATAAAATAAATATGCAATACTTAAAAAATTTATTGACTAATTAAAATAATTTAATAATTTAGCGCAATAGTTTAAAATAAAATAAATAGTTATGCAAGATCAAAAATTTACATATCTATTTATATTATATTTGGATAATGATATTAAATGAAGTGACAAGTTAATGAAAAACCACACAAAAATGTGATAACACGATATATTATACTTTAAAAATATACTTTGAATTATATGTATACTTTGAATTAGTTTAAATAAAAAAATTAAATAGCTAGATAATATAATATTATTGTTACATTTAAATGATAAAAGAGTCCCGAATAAGAGGATAAAGTATAAAAATACATTAAATTTCAAGAATAAAAAAAATTATAATTCTGGATGATTATTATAAGGAAATTAATCAAGACGTTAAGTCAGTTAGTAAACTAAAAAGAAATCACATGACAGTATGACAATATTAAGTAATGAGTAATACAATAACTATAAGCAAAGAACAAAAAGAGAAAAAATATATAGAAGGATAAGACATATTTGAACTTGAGATGTAAATTCAAGCTTTAGTAAGAATTTTATTAAAATAATATGATTTAATATGCTCAAACAAGATAGATCACAACGTCACATGTTTAGTATTCTTTAATATTGATCGCGGAACGAAATGCAAGTAATAAAATTAAGAGATTATGTTGTTACAGATTTAAAAAGAAAAAGAAAATAATTTATCCACTACGAAATTTGAAAAATAATTTCATGTCCTCTTCTTTCTTAATATCTAATGATTATCTATAATTTTTATGTGAAAGTTTAATTACTAAGATTATTTGCACATAACCTAAATAATACAAATCATAATTTGACATAGTTTGTATCCGCACATCGCGAGGGTATTAATATTAGTATCCTATAATAAGTAATTATCTGATGATTTAGATTTCATATACAGAATATACTAAAAATATTCTTATAATTTTGGGGTTATACCCTTCTCTTATTAAAATCAGTTCTGGCCGTCTAATTTTAGCCAGTGTTGAGCAGATGGCAATTTTTGGTCATTTTTTAGTGGAAAGGGAAAGTGTAGGCCTATGTGGTCAGTATTTTAAAAGGCGTGCATAGGTATAAGGCGAGGCATAAGCGTCGAGGTACGGGGTGTAAGCCTCATGAGTATTTAATTTTTAATATTTCATAAATAATATAATTACAGTAGATATTTTTAAATAGGTAAAATTACATAAAAATTGAAGAAAATTATAAATAAGTGAAATATATATATATATATATATGTGAGATCCATCCTCACAAAAAACTAATCAAAACAATCCATTATCGCTACTGATAAGGACAAGTAACTTGAGTTGAAAAGAATAAAATTTTTTACATGGAGGAACCAAAAGGATGACTAACTTGCAATTTGAATTTTGAACTTGCTGCTAAGGAAGAGAATGGATTTTTCTTTGTATTCGCAGAAAAAATATAATTGATTTTTGTTGCTTTTGGGAGGTACTAACAGACTAGCGGATAAGATAAAAAATTGGAAAAAACCATAAATTAAAGCTTCTAGCATTAAAAAAAAGTTTTGACTTTTAAATTTAATGTTTAGGTCCCTTATTAAAACTTTTGAGTAATTACAAGCTCACCTTTTGAGAATTTGAGTATTATATTAAGGACTTATTCAGCAAATTTTGTTTTAATTTGAAAAATTCTCTTGGGCTTACGCCTCGCTACAAAAACGCGCCTCAATGCCCGGACGTACGCCTCTTAAGACTTTCGCCCCACCATCGCCCCTGGACTCACGTCGAAAACGCCTTTTAAAACACACTGAATTTGGTAACAACATGAGTAATTTTGATTAACGGGACTATTTCGCATAATTAAGATATACATTTTGATGTTTTTGTTTCCTTTGTCCTTTATTTGTTTGGCAGAGGCAAGTGATCAAATCTAAAAGTGTAGAGTACATGCCATTCTTCTTGTCACTATCTGTATTCAACTCTAGTACCTCATGGGCAATCTACGGCTTGCTTGGGAAGGACCCCTTCATTATTGTAAGTAGCTTTTGTTTGAAACATTCAGTGGCTTTTATTTTGATCTTTTCATAACTAAAATTTTAATTATGATAATTACTTGGTTGATCTCCAAATTAGAGGCTGGAAAAATAAATCCACAAATCATTATGTGGATAACTAAATCTTAATTTTTGCTAGGTACCAAATGCAATTGGAACTTTATTAGGATCAGTGCAGTTGATCTTATATGCAATTTATCGCAATAACAAAGAGGAAGGCAAGAAAGACGAAATGAACGGTCCAAGCGAAACAGGGCTTGGAAAATTCCAAGAAAAGAAGCTAGATTGCGTCGAAAATGAGATGCAGAAAAATATAACTGAGAAAAATATGGAAGCAAATCGGATGGATTATGAACTATAGCTGGAGGAGAGTGTATTTGAGCAAACTTGTTGTAGTTAGATTCATTGTTTCCAATTAAGAGCATTTTAGTGGCTGATGTTACAGTGAAACATTTAAGCCACCAATTACGTATGTATAAATCATAATAGGAGTTTCCCTTAATCAGTCACAAATCATCAAATCAATTTGCAATTTCAGCTTACTATATTTCCTTTTTCTCTTGGTTTCAACCATTTCAGTTTTCTTGGAGGTCTTCATTTTCCCGAGTGGAGTCCAATTTTCTGGACTTCAATTCTCTAGCTTCTAATAATTTTGGTATCAAATGGTAGTACGTAGTAGAGTTTTCACTCACTATTGGGCCTAAGTGATGTAAAATTTGAATTAGCAAATATAGAGTAGAGAAACAGAGTGGGAGGTGATGGAAATTTCCAAGCACTAGTAGTACTTCATAAGACTATGCACGTTAAGATCTCCGAGCTTTTTTAAAGGTGTGATTCAACAAGATAGATACATTGTTCTCCTGAGCCTTGGAGTTCTGAAATTTTTCTCCAATGTCATGCATTTTCTTAATTTTAACTAATTAGAAACTCCAAATCTCCAATACATGTACCATGAAATAAAAAGCCAAGTTACCAGAGATTGGATGAAACTGGCAGTAAAACGACATAATATCCCACGAAACTTAAGTTGACCCTTTTTTTCTTCTTTTGTTTACTCTATGTTTTTTTTCCTTCAACATGTTCGATTGATCATCTAACTTCTTCGTTTTTCAAAAGAGAACGATACTTAATCTGGAGGTAAACAAAGTAAGAATATAATTCTCAGCTTTTCTTCCACTAAAATTATTCAAAAGATCCGCTTAAATTTCATTCAAAAGCAGAAGTATCTAAACCTTTTTTTTGGATAGTCTTTTTCTTAATGATGAGTAAAGCGGCATTAAGATGTGCCTGATAAAACGTATCCATTTGAAGTAAGAACAGTTAGTATATTATGCTGAAAAAGCAAAAGAGATGCCATTGTCCTCTCTTTTCTACTTTTATATATCCTCTCATTTACTTCCACTCAATCTTTTATCTATATATCTATATATATATATATATATATATATCCCTCTTAAGATTTCTATAAGTTTTAATGTTTCCAACATGGCGGGGCAAGGGGGTGGGGGAGTGGAATAAGTATTTTGGTTTTGAATGATGATAAAAGGGCCAAAATGAAAAGAAAAGAAGATAGAAGGAAAAAGGAAGGAACATTGAGCTGAAAGGTGAATAGAGTTAATGTATTCTTTTGCCATTTTTATTTAATAATACGGCAGCACCATTAGGAGATAAAAGAATAGAGTCTAACCATTTCCCACTCGTCTGTAAGGTGGACGTCATCAATTAATCCACAATTCTTGCATAACTACATTACTAAATGGTTTTAAAGGTGATAAAGAAATTTTTTGGACTAAATACTACTAAATGACTATATACACTTAAATAAACTAATTCTGAAAAATGTTTAGCAATCTTATCGCATTTGAGTCGATACAAGAATATGTTCATCAGGTGAGGGTGGGATGGACTTAGAAGGTAAGTTACGGGTTCGGTCGAATATAGTAGCATTAATCTAAACTTTATATTTATATTAAAGAATTTATTAAATATGTATAAAATTAAATTAAGAACACAATTACTATCACCTAACATTTTTATTCTAAAATTTAGAATTCATAAAGTTCAAATACTGATTTTACGACCATCTACTTTTGTATTGTGACGCTAAGAGCTGCAAAACAAGCCAGCAAAAGGAAGTTATTTTCTATATATATCACATGTGATCATGATTGGCTGCACCTTTTGCTTCTCGTTTCAAGTTGTTTCCACCTTTTGTGCTCGAGAGGAAATTAAGCTCCTTTGCCATGGGAGTAATTCATATTCTCCACACCGCCTTTGGGATTTTTGGTGGGGCTTTCATTTTCTTGTATTTTTCTTCCTTTAATTTCGTGAATATTATCTATTATAGCTATAATAAGGCTTTTCTCCTTTCTTAATTCTGGGGCAGGATTACCTTTCAGAGGGTTATTAGAAAGAGATCAACAGAAAAATTTTCAGGGATACCATATGTTATTAGTCTGTTCAACTGCTTGTTCTCAATGTGGTATGTTTTTTTCTTTACTATTCATTTTATACTTTACGTACATTGTGCAACTTCACTTGAAAAATGGTCAACTTGACCTTTCAAAACAGAACAGGATATAATACATATTTTAGGCAGATCGAAAGTATTAGTTTCTTTTATTCATTAATTAAACTAATGAGTTTAAATTCTCTATGTAAAAAATAATTAACTAGGTATAGTCTGTCATTTGTTTCGCCAAACAATATGCTGGTTACAATTATCGGTGCCAGTGGTACAAGCATTCAGGCAACATACGTGTTGATTTTCCTCATATTTGTCCCAAGCTGGAAAGAGAAGGCCAAGATCTGTGGGATTCTATTTCTTCTCTTTCTTATCTTCTTAACTGTGGCCTTAGTTTCCATATTGACACTCCATGGCCATAAAAGGAAGCTTCTTTGCGGCTTAGTTTCTGCAATTGTGGGTATTCTATGTATGGTTCTCAAGTTCTTTAAATTTTTTTTCTTTTTTTACATATTTATGCAAAAGGTAATAATTTTGCTAATTAATATGTGTCGTAGCAAAATACAGGGCGGTCTTAGTCCCGGGACTAGCTATGTTTGCCTATACCGTTGCGGAGACAGACAAATTAGAGACTCCGATCCTTTTGTTAGACAAATTAGAGACATACTAACATCCGATAATGCTAGTACGACAACGGATCGTAGACATGTAATTTTTGACCCACGCGTTAGAATCACCTCTAAAGGTCATAGTATTTTTAAAATAATTATTTGAGCTTATTTTTGTAGGAATTCACCTTATTATCAAATTTAATCCTATTTTAGGTACAAAATTGAAAATACAAAAATAGATAGTCCCAACTTTATCTTTAACAATGTTTTATTTAATTCAATCAAAAGTCTTATTTGTGGGTATTTTAAGTTAAATTTTCAGCTTGTTTTGGCTCAAGTTTTGCCAATTCCTGAAGCCCAAATTTGAGTAAAGGCCCAAAAATTTAACAACAGAACCCAACCCCTCTTTCTCATTTTTGCCACATAGGATAACAAATTCTGACAGATAATGGAATTCATTGATCCGAATCTGCACACACACACTCCACACACACGATCCTGCACTCAATTACTAGCGGATTTTGGGAGATTCTAGAGGAGGAATCGGTTATCTTGGAGGATAAGAATATAGAGGGTTTTAGGGAGAGAAAGAAATGGGGTTCCAGCAGTTTGGGGGGAGAGTCTGAGTCTTCACAACAACAAAAAATCGAAAAAAAAAAATAAGAAAAATCAGAAAAATGAGAGATCTGAGAGGATGATTTGTAAAACAAAGGTGAGGGAGAGTTTTCAAATTGTTCTAGGTTTAGTTTAAGCTCAAGAAAAACAAAAACAAAAAGAGATTTCAGTTCAATTTTAGTCTCCTTCTTCACAAGTCCAGAAAATCGAAAACAGAGGGACATATACTTCTGCTTTCTTCGACTTCAGTTCTGGGGCTCAGGTTCGATTTTAGTTGCCAGTTCGAGTTCCGGTCGTGGTTCGCTGTCCCGTTGTTGATATCGACTTTCAAAAACCAGTAGGAACTGTCTTCCAGGTTCATTTCTTGACTTTTTCGCAGATTTTATTTCGATGATTAAAATATGATAAAGCCATGAGTATTTGTCTTTAGATCGTTGACTTTGTGAACTGATATGCTCAAATTACACCATAACAAGTAATGTAAGGTAGTTGATGTTTAATATAATCAGCTAACTAGAGAAAATCGAAACAAACAGTCAAACCAATCTGTCTGCAGAGTTAAATATGCGACCGCATAACTGATATGCGGTCCACATTTTTGACTTGATTATCGCAGATCTTAACCTTAGTTTCAGTTACTCACCGCATTTGTGTTTTGCGATTCACATTGCATAAACGCAATCGCATCTTGCATTGCATTCTCCTTCTGGGTAAGCTGTGCGTCTGATTTGCGATGTTTTCTGCGGTTCGCAAAATTTTTATGCGATCGCAGATGAGGTCGCATTTCTGGTATTAAATCGTGCCCAGGACTCTGTTCTGATTTGATGTGTGATCTGCGGTTCGCAGACATGCTTTGCGATCGCAAATAGGATCGCATTTTTGACACTGGACATTGTCTAAATTTTGTTCTGATCTGCGATCTGTATGTGCAATGTGCGATTCGCATGTGGGATTTTGCGATAGCATATCCCCATTTGTGGTGACGTTTTGCCTTTTTCTTGTCCTTTTGTGGCTTTTTGGACCGGGTTTGGTTAAATACATGAAATAAAAGTTAAAAGAACAAGGCCATGAACTGAGCTTTTATCTTCCTTTATTTTAGATCTCATTTTCTTATTTTATTACATTGCTCGCTAGTAGCATGTTTAGGCCGATCACACTTGGGTAGGCAATACTAGGACGTTAGTTAATTTTTGAGGTGAGAGGTCATTCCCTAGTTAAATTTATCCGGGGAATGCCCCGAAGGACTTATGTATTTGATATTCCGGGGAATGCCCCGAGGTATTTATATGTGAAGACAAAAGGTGAAACTCGTAGTATTTTAGTTCTGTTTTCCTTCTTTATTAGGTGGGAATGACCTCAAACCTCTTGTATTTTTTTTTTTATCTCAATCCAAATGTATTAAAAGCCAACTAAATCGAGTCCGCAACCGTGACTTTCACGGGACCCGAGGAATTCCTAACACCTTCTCCCCGAGTCAAATGAACCCCCTTACCCAAATCTCTGGTATGAACTCGGCTTTGAGTCTAAGTTCTAAAATGGTGGCCTAGCACATCGGAATTACTTATCAGGTGGCAACTCTAAATTTTCCCCTTTTAAATCCTATCTTTGTCACTTTCAAAGTTGAAAACTCCTTTTCGAGTTGTATTGGACCTTTTATCCATCAAAAGGTTTAATGAAGTCTCGCACCCAAAAAAGGAGGAGTGACAGCTCTGGCGACTCCGTTGGGGAAACTTGCGGGTTCGAGCTAGTACTTGATTTGTTGGCTTTTAAAATGTTTGGTTGAGCTTTTATGCTTTTTCGCTAGCTTTACTTACTTTTTATTATGCTTTCATATTTTTGTATTTGCTAGTTGTTTATGTGTTTACAATTTTGCTTTATGTGTTTACTGCTTTATAACTGTCATCATATGCATTACCTGGTCATTTCTTTCTGCAACAAGTCTCGAAGCACGCGTCACGTGCACGAACTCTTTGTTGAGTCGCCCTTAATTTAGGAGGGGAAGCCGACGGACGTATGGAGTGGGTAGAAAGCTTGAGCAGCCACCATCGACCATACGCTTTCCCCGAACTGCCTTGTTAGTGAACCCCAAACTTAGGTCGGCCTTAAGTCATTCTTATTTACATCATGTCATTTAGACCTAGCATGGCTCGGTCCCAGGCACCGTGTCTCTTTGTAGGAAGCCTGTCCAAGCTTTGTCAAAATGGGCCCATGGCCCAAAAATGACATTTAATCATCCTATGTGCTAATTGTTGCATCCGTGAGGGTAAAAAGGTCATTTGGTGGATCGTTGTCTTGGAAATAAGGGTGAAAATGAAACAAATGGGGCCCCACTAGTATTTTCCGTCATATTCTTTTCCGTAAAAAGAAAAAAAAGAAAAAAAAATCGAAAAGAAAGAAAAAGAAGATTTTACATTTTTCAATCATTTTCCGAAAATTCAAGGAAAAGGTCCAAGAGTTTTTACATTTTTCATCATTTTGCAAAAGACGAAAATACAGTTTTTTAGTTGCATCTTCCCGAACTACGCGAACTTGATTCTCATCTTCCGGGCGGGATACGTAGGCAACCCACATATGGTCCGGTCTTCCTAGTAAGTCCTAGGTTCTTAGCTTCCGAGGTCGTAGCCAAATCTTGCATGTTTAGTCACTTTTGGCCATATCGGCCATTTTTGCAAAGCAGTCCATTTCCGCAAAATAATTCTTTAAGACCATGATTGTCGGGATATTAGAGTCATGAAGTATTTCTCATGCTTAGGAGTCAACTCTTTCAAGTTTGCACTAATAGTCACTTTCAGCCACTTAGGCCAATCTGCAAATATAGTCGAATTGTGTCTTGCATTTGTCCACCAGGAAATGTTGTGGTGTCGTAGTAGTGTTCCTAGTCATTAACCATGTTCCCTTCATTCAGGTATGGACCCACTGATTCGATCCAAAGTGCTGATGGTGGTAAAGATTCCTAAGAAATTGATCAAGTGGTGGAACATGTTTTCATCGTTAGAGCAGCATGAGTTGATGCATAAATTGGGTACCCTAACTTCTCTTCTTGATATCACACCCCGCCCAGACTTGGTGGAAGCAATGCTGACTTATTGGGACCCGCAAAACTTGACATTCAAATTTGGGGAGTGTGAGATGACTCCTACTCTGGCAGAAATATCCGGTCTCACCCGCTTAAGTTATATAGGCAAGAACATGATACTTCCTCGGGACCATTCTAGGACAAGATTTCTCAACGACCTAGGCCTAAAAGATAGCAAGCATTTGAAGTGCCTTGAGCAGTCTTGGATATCTTTGGATTATTTGTTTGCTAGATTTGGACCACAGGATAGTTTTGACGTCTTTTGGGATGAGTTCTGCACAACCAAAGCAAAATGGCAAAGATGTCGCCTGGAAGCTTTCAGCCTCGCCTTGTTGGGATTATTAGTTTTTCCATTAGATGAGAGGCACATTAGCACTCGTCTGCAATCAGTGGTAATGGCACTATTTCATGAGAAGCAATACAAAACCGTTACCATTGTACCAATGATCTTGGCAGAGTTGTACCGAGCCCTGAGTGAGGTTAGGGGAGGTATCAGGTATTTTGAGGGAAGTAACCTGTTGCTACAGTTATGGATGATGGAGCATTTGCACACAGCTTCCTTACTTTGTCCCATCGACCGTGCCTTGAGGGATCGGGTGGTATGCATTGAGCGTAGGATGAAATCTCCTAAGTTTACATACCCAGTAGGCGTCGCAGCCTGAATGGAGTTTCTTGGTTCAAGGAAGAACGAGAATGTTTTGTGGGCCTACCTTTGGCTACCTTTAGATGACATCTTAGTAGGATGCCTCATGCATCTTTTCCTGATGCTGATAGGACTCAAGTGTGTCAGACCATATACGCCGGTCAGGGTAATACGACAGTTGGGCAGACGACAGGAGGAGCCTTCAACTTTGAACCTTCGGAGGTACATCATGAATTTAGCAAAAAGGCGGTTGACAAAATCAAATACGTGCAATACTTGAACAATGCAAAGAGGATGAAGAAAGAAACATTAGTAAAGGATATTGGCAGGCCCAAGTGTACTCAGCAGTACCTGATTTGGTTACAGTCCGCCCCACCAGGGATCACTACCCCATTGCCAGCACAGCTTAGGGGGCGGGTAGTTCAGACAGATGATTTTGGGGAGGCATCGGACCAAGATCCCGGGGATTAGCTTGAGTTGATAAAGTCTCGGTTAGCGGAATTGGCAGCAAAGGTGGAGCAGGATAAGCAGTATCTGCTTAGGGTTAGTCTTCAGGAGGCAGGGGCACATGCCAGAGTCTTTATTCCTAGCATCGGTGTTTCTCTATGGGTCATATTATAGAGTTTGAGCACGACGGATGGCCCAAGACCATCCCAGCCAGGACAGTTGCATTCAGGAGCAGTTTGAGGATCCATTCTATTTAAATGTTTTAAGATTGTCTCATGTTGTCTTTTACTTTCATGTATTTTCTAGGAGTACTGAGTCCTTTAGGTAGTGTCAAAGTCAGTCATAGTGTGGTCAAATGTGTCTGGTCATCCATTATTACACTTTTTATCAAAAGTCTTAAACGAAAAACCCCAAATTTTATTTTTCCATCACTTTTGCAGAAAACACGTTTGGTTTGATTCATGAAGAACACTAGGCAATCTACTTTGGGCTTTATCAAGTCATTTTGCATCAAAGAGAAAAATGGTAAGAGGTGTTGAAAAAGAAAGAGAAGGCAGGATTGAAATAAGTAAATTGGAATGATGCCGTATGACCTTGCGACCCTCACAACCATTTTAGAACCATTATTTGTTGCCAGGTGCATTGCACGTAATGTGATATTATTATCTGATAAATGCCCTAACGCTAATATGGTGGTTTTGTGTTGTGGTCCTCTATTATATTCTAACTCAACCAGGAAGGTGGTTAGTTTGTTGGCATCCTGGCAAGTCATCCATACAACACCCAATCAAAGCGCCAAACAGTCATGGCTAGGAAAGAAAAAGACACTGTAGTTGTAGACCCGCCGAGAGAAATTGTTGAGTCAGAATCGGAATTGCAGGAGGAGGTTCGGAGGTTGAAGCATCAGATGACAGAAATGTATCAGGCATCGGTTAAAGGACACCCTCCACCTTTATTCCCCTCCAACTACACAGTAAACCCTGCTTCTATTCCACCACTTTCTCAATCCCAGATGGCCCATATCATTGACCTTTCCCCACAACACGCACCCGGGTTCACCCCTTACCACAATTACCCCGGCACTTCGGCCCAAATTTTTCATGCTCCACCAGTCAAAACAACCTCGTACCCTGCTCCAGCATCTGCTCCTATTTTTGTACCCCCACCACAAATTACCCTTCATCGATCCTCTAGTGAGCCCGCATTCCCCGCCCGGGATGCCTATTACCATGCACCGGAGCCCACTTTCAGAGTCCTAGACTCTTACTCTTACACCCCCCAATTTGAGCCTCTATGTCGAGACTGACAAACCACACAAGAATGCAGAGCAGGAGGAGATGTTTAGGAAGCTACAGAGTCTCGAACAATCATTGAGAAATATGCAAGGGTTGGGAAATCAGGTGAGTGTGGCCTATAAGGATTTATGCTTGTTTCCCGATGTCCAACTGCCTGCTGGGTTCAAAATGCCCAAGTTCGACTTGTATGACGGACATGGGGATCCTGTTGCCCATCTAAGGGGTTATTGCAGCAAAATGAGAGGTGCCGGAGGAAAAGACGAATTACTAGTGGCCTACTTCAGCCAAAGTTTGAGTGGGGCAGCTTTAGAATGGTACACTCATCAGGACATTAACATGTGGTACACTTGGGACGATATGGCTCAAGCCTTCGCCCGACATTTCCAATACAATATAGACATTGTTCCGGACCGCCTATCTCTGACCAAGATGGAAAAGAAATCCAATGAAAGCTTTAGGGAATATGGGTTCCGATGGAGGGAGCAAGCTGCACGAGTCAATCCTCCAATGGAAGAAGACGAGATGGTTAAGTACTTCCTCCTAGCCTTGGAGCCCACTTACTATGGACACTTGATCTCAACCATTGGTAAATCTTTCAATGATGTGGTGAAGATGGGAGAAATGGTGGAACAGGGGCTCAAGTCCAGTAAGATCATGAGTTATTCTGCTATAAAAGCAACCACTCAGGCAATCCAAAGTGGTACCGGAAGTTTGCTAGGCAAGACGAAGAAGGAAGATGTTGCTATGTTTGTTTCCGGATCATGGCAGGGTCAGAGAGGTTCACCTCACCAATACACCCATCCTCGATCTCGACCTCAAACTTACACCCAAGCTCCATATAACACCCCTCAACATTACTTTTCCCCGTAAAGCCCCCAAGACTCAGCCAGACCACCCCAGTATTTTGTTCACCATGCACAGTCATATGTTCAACCCCCTCCTTACCCATAATGGCGTGCCCCTGTCCCACAGGATACCTACCCAGCTCCACAAAATACTTACCCATCTCCATAACCTTACCAAAACCCCAATGGTCCACACTTTCGACCAAGACCAGAGTATAGGAGAGAGAGGCAGCAGCGGAAACAAACTTTTACCCCGCTTGGAGAGTCCTATGCCAGTCTATTCCAAAGATTAAGACAGTTGGACGTTTTGAGGCCAATTGAGTCAAAAATACCAAATCCCCCTCCAAAGAACCTTGATTATTCCCTAAGATGTGCCTATTGCTTCGATGCTCCAGGCCATGACATACAGAAGTGTTGGCACCTGAAATGGGCAATCCAAGAGCTCGTTGATACAAACCAAATTGTAGTCCAAAGCCCAGACACTCCGAACATCAACCAAAACCCTCTGCCTGCCCATGAAGAGACACATATGATTGAAGTAGTTTACAAGGACGGGGGGCCCAAGAAGTCTTATAAATCCGTCATGATGATTCGGGCCAGTGAAAAAAGTTTGGTTAAGGATCCAGATTCCCCCAAGGCAAAACCTGTGACAGTTGAAGGGGCGACAGAAAAGCCGAGCCCGCTCAATTTGAAACCACCGGTGTTGGTTGTGAAAGGGATGCCGAAAGATAGTGAGGCAAGTCCAGAAAGCTCAAAAGTGGTAGTGCCGGGGATTCCAAGTAAGCATGTCCTAGTTGTGAAAGGGGCTCTTATTATCCCTATCATCATTAAACCAGTAACCCAACAGCCGGTGGTTGATACCAAGCTGTCCCGTGGAATTACAAACAAGTAATAGTGACATACAAAGGAAAAGAAGTAGAGGAAGAAGTAAATGAAACTGGAGGATTGACTCGTTCTGGAGATGTTTTACTCCGGAGGAATTAAGGAAAGCCAAGCCATTCAAAGATAGTCAATTGCCAGTAAAGAAACCGATTACCGAGGAAGAGGCTGAGGAGTTCTTGAAGAAGATGAAGGGACAGGATTATTCCATTATAGAGCAGTTGAGGAAAACACCAGCTCAAATTTTTCTTTTGTCTCTGCTGATACACTCGGATGAACATCGCAGGGTCTTGATGAAGATTTTAAATGAGGCACATGTTCCTGATAAGATCACAGTAAACCACTTGGAAAAGATAGCTGGCAAGATTTTCGAAGCAAACAGGATCACTTTCTCGGATAATGAACTTCCTATCGAGGATACAGAACACAACCGAGCTCTTTATCTCACAGTGAAGTGCGAAGATTCTGTTGCCGCAAGGGTTTTGGTAGACAATGGCTCTAGTGCAAATATCTTTCCCTTGTCTACTCTACAAAAACTGAAGATTGGCATCGAAAGGATTCGCTTGAACAGTGTGTGCGTTCGAGGCTTCGACGGAGGAGGTAAAGATTCTGTTGGAGACATAATGCTCGAATTGTCAATAGGGCCAGTTGAGTTCACCATGGAATTCCAAGTGTTGGATGTGGCTGTCTCCTACAATCTGTAGTTGGGAAGGCCTTGGATACATGCTGCTAAGGCAGTCTCGTCCTCTCTGCACCAAATGGTGAAATTTAAATGGGACAGGCAAGAAATAGTTTTGCACGGTGAGGAAGATTTGTCAGCTTGCAATGACACAAAATTGTTCCGTTTGTTGAAGCTGAAGATGATAAGGGACCTTTGGTCTTTCAAACTTTTGAAACAGTGTCTGTTGATAAGATCACTGAAGGAAAATGCATTCCGGGTCCCAAGTTATCCTCCGCATCTGTCATGGTTGCGAATGAAATGTTGAAGAATGGTTTTGTGCCGGGCAAGGGTCTGGGATCATCTCTGCAAGATATTGTGCATCCAATATGCCCCAATGGGAATTATGGTACGTTTGGTTTGGGATTCACGCCCACAGAAGAGGACATGAAAAGGTTTAAGAATCCAAAGCAGAAGATATGGTCACTATCCAAGCCAGTCCCACACATCTCTAAGTCCTTTGTCAAACCAGGAGCCAAAAAACCTCCAGCCTCCTTAATCCCAGAACCTGTGGTCAATGTTGATGAAGAGATAGCCAAGGGATTCTGAAGTCTTTTCAATGAGGTTAATATGGTAGAGGTTGGTGAAGGCTCTAGTAAAGCAGATGTGCAGTTTGTCGGCCCAAACGTGAAGCTTAGCAATTGGGAAGTTACTCCTCTCCCCACGAGGAAGGAGTTTTGGTAGTTTGCTTTATTTCCTTTTCTGTTATCTAGATCGTTCCAGGGTTGTAATCCGGATCTCTCTTTTGTCTTGCTTATTCTGATGTCCAAACCTTTCTATCCTTTATTTTCAATGAAATGCAATTTCCCGTTTTCCATTTTTCTTAATAATGTTTTATTTTGCTCTTTTGTACAGTTCTTTTTATGCTGGTTGCAGTGACATGACATGCATGAGGAATGTTCAACCGAGTTTTAAAAGCCAATCTAATTCTGAAATAACAATCCAAGAAGTAGAATATGATGATGAAATAGGATATGATGAAGAAGCAGCATTTGAGCAAATCAGTAAAGAGCTAAAACAATTTGAAGAAAAACCGAAACCTAATTTATGTGAGACTGAAGCAATCAATTTAGGGGGGCAGGATGATGTTAGGGAAACCAAGATAAGTGTGCATCTAGAACCACAAGTGAAGGAGGAAATAATCAAAACATTGTTTGAGTACAAAGATGTCTTTGCCTGGTCATATGACGAGATGCTGGGTTTGAGCACTGATTTGGTAGTCCATAAATTGCCAACTGATCCAGCATGTCCTCCCGTCAAGCAAAAGTTGCGAAAGTTCAAGACCGATATGAGTGTGAAGATCAAAGAGGAAATTACAAAGCAGCTTACTGCAAAAGCTTTTCGGGTCACTCGATATCCCATTTGGTTAGCCAACGTTGTGCCAGTATCAAAGAAGGATGGTAAGACCAGGGTCTGTGTTGATTACCGTGATCTCAACAAAGCAAGCCCAAAGAATGATTTTCCATTGCCGAACATCACATTTTGATCGATAACTGTGCCAAGCATGAGATTGATTCTTTTGTGGACAGTTACGCGGGATATCATCAAATCTTGATGGACGAGGAAGATGCAGAAAAGACAGCATTCATCACGCCATGGGGAACGTACTGTTATCGAGTAATGCCATTTGGTTTGAAGAATGCTGGGGCAACTTACATGAGGGCGATGACCACTATGTTTCATGACATGATACATAGGGAGATTTAGGTTTATGTAGATGATGTGATCATAGTCAAAGAAGCAATCTGACCATGTCAAAGACCTGAGAAAGTTCTTCCAAAGGCTCTGCAGGTACAACCTCAAGCTCAATCCAGCAAAATGCGCATTTGGTGTCCCGTCTGGGAAACTGTTGGGATTCGTGGTCAGTCGACGCCGTATTGAGTTGGACCCATCAAAGATCAAAGCCATTCAAGAATTACCGCCGCCGAGGAACAAAACAGAGGTGATGAGCCTAATTGGGAGGTTAAATTACATCAGCAGGTTTATCGCTCAACTCACGACAAACTGTGAACCCATCTTTAAGATGCTGAAGAAGAATGATGCAGTCAAGTGGACTGATGAGTGTCAAGAAGCATTTGATAAAATCAAGAGGTATCTGTCGAATCCACTGGTGCTGGTCCCACCAGAGTCGGGAAGACCTCTAACTCTTTATTTGACAATCTTGGACAATTCTTTTGGTTACGTGTGGGGTCAACATGACATTACAAGAAAGAAGGAGCAAGCAATCTATCATCTTAGTAAGAAGTTCACTCCCTATGAGGTTAAGTACACTCTGCTCGAGAGGTCATGTTGCGCCTTGACTTGGGTGGCACAAAAGTTAAAGCATTATCTGTCATCCCACACTACTTATCTCATTTCTCGCATGGATCCTCTAAAGTATATTTTTCAAAAGCCTATGCCCACGGGAAGACTTGCAAAGTGGCAGATTTTACTTACAGAGTTTGATATCATTTATGTGACTCGAACCGCGATGAAAGACCAAGCCTTGGCCGACCACCTGGCCGAGAATCCGGTGGATGATGAATATGAGCCATTGAAGACTTACTTTCCTGACGAAGAGGTCATGTGCGTTGACGAGGTTGATCACAATGAAAAGCCAGGTTGGAAACTTTTCTTTGATGGAGCTGCTAACATGAAAGGGGTCGGAAAAGGGGCTGTACTTATCTCTAAAACAGGGCAACACTACCCTGTAACAGCCCAACTTCGATTTTGTTGCACCAACAACATGGCTAAGTACGAAGCATGCATTCTGGGTTTGAGGTTAGCTATCGACATGGGAGTCCAGGAAATACTTGTTCTGGGAGATTCACATCTTTTGTTCCACCAGATTCAAGGAGAACGGGAAACTCGAGATTTGAAGCTCATACCTAACCGACAGTACTTGCATGATCTTTGTCAACGCTTCAGGTCAGTTGAATTTAGATATATTCCCAGGATTCATAATGAGATTGTTGATGCCTTGGCTACCCTAGCGTCAATGTTACATCATCCAGACAAGGTTTATGTCGACCCCATACATATCCAAGTTCGTGATCAACATGCCTATTGTAATATGGTGGAAAAGGAAATTGATGGCGAGCCTTGGTTCCATGATATCAAGGAATACATCAGATCAGGGGTATATTCGATATATGCTACAAGTGAACAAAAGAGAACCATTCGACGTCTGGCCAGTGGATTTTTCTTGAATGGAGAAATCTTGTAGAAGAGGACTCCGGATCTAGGATTGCTGAGGTGTGTAGATGCTAAAGAAGCTTCAATTATCATGGCCGAAGTACATTCTGGAGTTTGCGGTCCACATATGAATGGGTATGTATTAGCAAAGAAGATACTTCAAGCAGGTTATTATTGGCTCATCATGGAACGGGATAGTATCAGCTTTGTTCGCAAGTGTCATCAATGTCAGGTACATGGTGATTTGATTCATTCTCCCCCATCTGAGTTACACACAATGTCTGCACCTTGGCCCTTTGTTGCTTAGGGCATGGATGTTATTGGGCCAATTGAGCCGGCAGTGTCAAACGGGCATAGGTTTATTCTGGTGGCCATTGATTACTTTACTAAGTGGGTCGAAGCTGTAACTTTCAAGTCCGTAACCAAAAAGGCAGTGGTGGATTTTGTTCATTCAAACATCATTTGTCGGTTCAGAATTCCCAAGGTGATCATCACAAACAATGCTGCTAATCTCAACAGTCATTTGATGAAAGAGGTATGCCAACAGTTCAAGATTATGCATCGAAACTCCACTCCGTATCGTCCCAAGGCAAATGGAGCTGTTGAGGCTGCTAACAAGAACATAAAGAAGATACTTCGTAAGATGGTTCAGAGTTCTAGGTAGTGGCATGAAAAGTTGCCTTTTGCATTACTGGGCTATCGCACTACTGTTCGCACCTCAGTGGGTGCAACTCCTTATCTGCTGGTATATGGAACTGAGGCAGTTATACCTGCAGAAGTTGAGATTCCATCTCTTCAGATCGTTGTAGAAGCCGAAATTGATGATAACGAGTGGGTCAAAACCCGGCTCGAATAGTTGAGTCTAATTGATGAAAAAAGATTGGCTGCAGTATGTCATGGCCAACTATATCAGAAGAGAATGGCTAGAGCATACAACAAAAGGTGCGTCCCCGGAAATTTGAAGTGGGCCAAATGGTATTGAAACGCATTCTTCCTCATCAGGTGGAAGCCAGAGGCAAATTCGCCCCGAACTGGCACGGACCGTTCGTTGTAACGAGAGTGTTGCCTAATAGTGCCTTGCATTTAACAGACATGGAAGGCAAATGTGCAGATATGGCCATCAATTCTGATGCCGTTAAGAGGTACTACGTATGATTTCTTTGCTCATTCTCAATTGTATTTTGTACTTGGCATGCTCGAAAGTTGAAATGACGAAGGCATTTTGTTCCACTACCCAAACACTTTCATCCTTTGCCACCCCTTTTGAGCCTTATTTATTTTTCTTTCATATCCCTCTTTTAGAATCAGTAGGAGAAACAAGACAGATGAAAATAAAAAGAAACAAACAAAGAGAAAAAGAAAGAAAAGAAAAAAAAAAAAGAACAAAAACAAAACAACAGTTTGAACTACGTTTGACCTGATTCCTTTGAAAGATACATAGGTAGCCTTACGGTTCGGTCTCATTAAAATAAAAACTTAAAACTCCCCAGCCCTAAAGAAACTGGGGCAGAAGTTTCGGACTCGAAAGATCTGATTCCAAAAGTTGTAATTTCACCCCTATCTCATCTTGAATTATTTTGAGCCTTCATGCCTCCCTTTCTTTCTAACCTTGTCCAAAAGCCTACATTACTGTCCAAAGAAAGACCTTCCCGATCAATCTTTGAGGATGCCGGTTCAAGCGAGAAAGAGACATGATTTGCATCAGGGGCAACACTCCGTTCATGAGAGGAGAGAAACATAAAATGAGAGAGTCTTATTGGTGAAAACCCGTACGGGCACCATAAGGCGATGGTGAGATGACAGAAAATTCAAAATGAGAGAGTCTTATTGGTGAAAACCCTTACGGGCGAAATCTTATTGGTGAAAACCCTTACGGGCACCATAAGGCGATGGTGAGTTGAAAGATAGACCAATGAAAGAAATTTGTTAGTAAAAAGTTTTGGGACCCTACAAGTCAAGTGGGCTCGTAACTTTACAGGGAAATTGGATCAGTGAAAAGCTGGTTTCTGAGGTGTAGAGTCATGCCGTGAGTTGAATATGATTGGTCGAACGGATTAGGCTGATCAATCCGAAGTGCATGTCATGGTCATTGGAGCTGGTTGTTTCTTTCAGATAAGTCTTTCCTTTTTGAATTTCCTTCGCATAAACATTTGTATTCAAAATTTTCCTTGATCTTTTTGTCCCAAAATCATTATACTTTGCTCTTTGAGTCTATCTTTATAATTTTCTTCCGAATTAGCCCATGTTGAGTAAACAGGAAAGGATTTCAAAGCCTACTACCAACTTCTAAATTGCGCAAAGCGGAACTTGGCCAAGCATATCACAATAAACAAGATTTGGAACGGATGGTATGTAGATAATTGAAGTTTAGGCAATAAGGAGATTCTTGAGTTTTGAGATAATACAAGGACGCAAGAGCGTTCAGAATGAAAATGCAATACAATAAGTAAGGTTAAGAGATTCAAGTCAGTCAGAGATTTTGTGGTCCAGTCCCAATCAAAGGTCAAACAATTCCTTTCCAGCTCGAAGCAGCCAATTAGAATGAAGCAATGGCAGTGGCAGAAACAAATCCCCAGCAATGACGCCACAAACTAACCACCACATTTTTCAAACTAACGAGATTTTTATTTTTCTAAACAGGGAGGTGAAACTTGTCAAACCACAGAGCCACCCATGAAGAAGGCATGGCTCAGGGGCAAGAAATTTTGTTCGGAATCCTCCGAGAAGAGAGCATGGCTTAGGTAAGTTCATTTTCAATTTCTCAGGACCCTCCTGGATAATGGGACTTATTTTAAGATTTCTCAGGACCCTCCTGGATAATGGAAATTAGTTTTTAAATTTCTCAGGACCCTAAGATTTCTCAGGACCCTCCTGGATAATAGGAATTAGTTTTTAAATTTCTCAGGACCCTCCCGGATAATGGGAATTAGTTTTTAAATTTCTCAGGACCCTCCTGGATAATGAGACTTATTTTAAGATTTCTCAGGACCCTCCTGGATAATGGGAATTAGTTTTTAAATTTCTCAGGACCCTCCTGGATAATGAGACTTATTTTAAGATTTCTCAGGACCCTCCTGGATAATGGGACTTATTTTAAGATTTCTAAGGACCCTCCTGGATAATGGGAATTAATTTTTAAATTTCTCAGGACCCTCCTGGATAATAGAAATTAGTTTTTAAATTTCTCATGACCCTCCTGAATAATGGGAATTAGTTAAAATTTCTCAGGACCATCCTGGATAATGGGAATTAGTTTTAATTTTCAGGACCCTCCTGTATAATGAGAATTAGTTTTTAAATTTATCAGGATCCTCTTGAAAAATGGGACTCAGTTTTAAAATTTCTCAGGACCCTCCTGGATAATGGGATTTAGTTTTTTAAATTTCTCAGGACCTTTCTGGATAATGGGATTTAGTTTTAAAATTTCTTAGGACCCTCCTAGATAATGGGATTTAATTTAAAAATTTCTCAGGACCCTCCTGGAAAATGAGAATTAGTTAAAAATTTCTCAGGACCCTCCTGGATAATGGGATTTAGCTTTGAAATTCTTAAGAAGTCTTTAGGTGACATGATTCGATTAACGCTCAAAGATGTACCCAGGTTCCAAACCGGGGCAGAAAAATTCTTTTGTTTTGTTGTTTTGTAATATCAGGCACCCACCTGGATAACGAGTGTGAGCACATAATTTTTGTCGTGACGAAAAAATCAAATAAAAAAATAGTTTCTTAATTATTTGTTAGTCATTTAGGAATTATATTAGACTTTTCTAAGTGCTCATATTTAATTATCAAGTAACTAATTAATGAAAATACTAAAAAATATCATGCATTGCATTTAGTATTTATTTTACATTTTAGGATTGAATTAGTAATTAATTGCTTTACAAAATTGAAAAAAAAAAAAGGGATTCATTTTACAATTTCCTTAATTTTAATCTTTAATTCTTAGATTCAAGGGTTATTTTAATTTTTTACAAATAGATGATTTAGATCAATTTTGAATTTAGGTGAAATAAGATTTTAATTACTAAGTAATCTAGTTATTAAAATTAAAAAGGAAGTTTAAAATGAATAATTAAGGAGCATAATTAAAAAAGAAGAGAAAATGGGACTGGGCTGGAATTAAACCAGCCCAGATTAAAAATCAAAACCGGAGCAGCCCAATAAGATTTCCCCCCATCAGCCCAAACGACCCCGTTTCTTTCTTTCAGATTTAAACCAGATTTAATCCTTTCTTGATTTTTGAGATCTTGGTAATTTGAGGCAATGAAATAAAATAAAAATTCAATCAAAATATTTTCAAAATATAAAAAAAAATAAAAAAAAAAATAAAATAAAATAAAAAAAGAAAAATATTTTTGCTTCTAAAAAAAAATCAAAAATATACTTTCTTTCTTGAATTTTGGTAATGAGTAAAATCTTAGGAATTTGGGGCAATAAAAATTTTTCTCTCTTGAAAAGATAAATCAAAATTCAATCAAAATATTTTCTTCTACTTTTGGAAAATTCCCAAAATAGTTTTCTTTCGAATAAAATTTAAAAATAATATTAAAAAAAAATCCAAAAAATTCCAGAAATACCCTTTCTTTTTTTAAGAATTTTACTTTAGAAAATTTCGAAAATAAAAATAAAAGTGGTTAGGTAGTGTCGTATTTGCGTAAATAGCCAAATGTCTCCAAAAGGATGCCAGAAGGCTGTTTTTGCAAAAATTACTACCTACTTCAATTTTTGGCTACCTAGCGAGCACAGCCCTAAAATCTTCCCTTCTGAAGTGCTAAAGGGCCGTATTTACAAAAGTAGCCGTTGTTATTTAAAGTTTTGCAAAATGACTCTTCTTTTTGTAAAAACAAAAAAAAAAAAAAAAAAAAAAAAAAAAAAAAAAAGCTAAAGCCGGGATGAAACACACAACCGTTGTGAAGCATATAGAAACACATTAACTACTTAGGTGCATCACACCTCAACGTGCAATTGCCTATCTGTTATTTGCCGTAAACTAACTTGTTTGCTATTGAGCGTAGGTTTTTATTATATCGGTGATTGGTTTTGTGGTAACCTGGTGTCTCATCCATACTTCACAAGATCAAAAGGAAGTGTTGAGATGGCTTCGGAGATAACTTTGCCAACAATTCCTATTTCAGAGGAAAATCCGATTTCAGGCATTTTGGTTCCAGAATCGGCAGCTGCCGAGGAGAATAGACTATTGCGTCTCCGCATGATGGAGATGTGGGACACATGGACAAATGGGAAAGAACCACCAAGTGCTATTCCCGGATTTCCTGAGCTCTTTCCTAGAGCCGATGGGGCCACTAATATTCCTATAAGTTACCCACTGGGATATCCCACCATCACTGCCAACTTTGTGGGCATGTCCTCAGAAGAACACCCTCAAACATCAAACGCCGGCACGGCGTCAAACATATTCACCGCGCCACCCTGTGCTGCCACAACGCAGCCTGCCTTGCCTCGGCCCAGTTTCAATCCTTCACCATTTGCATATCAGGCACATCCATTTCCAGTCGAATCAGCTCAGTTTCCTGCAACTGCTTACACTCAAATGCCTAGATATGAGTTTGCCCCGGGGCAAGGAACGAACACCAGGACTCCCGAGCAAGAAGAAATGGCATGAAAAATGAGGAGTCTCGAACAAAGTCTGAAAAACATACAGGGTCTGAGCGGACAAAAAAACGTATCATATGCAGACTTGTGTATGTTCCCTCATGTACATTTACCAGGGGGCTTCAAGACACCAAAATTTCAAAAGTATGATGGGCATGGGGACCCTATTGCCTATCTCAAGAGATACTGTAATCAATTACGAGGGGCTGGTGGAAAAGAAGAGCTCCTGATGGCTTACTTCGGAGAAAGTCTAGCAGGCATTGCCTCTGAATGGTATATGGACCAGGAGATGTCCAGATGGCATATTTGGGACGATTTGGCGTGAGATTTCGTCTGACAGTTGCAATATAACATTGATATTGCACCGGACCGCAATTCCCTGGCCAATTTGAAGAAGAAAGCCATTGAAAGTTTCAGAGAATATGTTGTCAGATGGCGTGAGCATGCATCGAGGGTGAAACCTCCGATGGATGAGGCGGAAATGGTAATGGTGTTTCTGCAGGCACAAGAGGCTGACTACTATCAGAATATGATGTCAGCACTGGGGAAGCCATTTGCTGAAGCCATAAAGATCGGAGAAATGGTCGAGAATGGCCTAAAAACAGGGCGGATTTTGAGTCAATCCGCAATCAGAGCTACCTCCCAAGCCATTCAAGGCGGGTCTGGAGGGTTAGCCAATCGAAAGCAGAAAAAAGAATCGTCAATGGCCGCTTCAAGTACAAGAAAACATCGGCCACCCAGACCTCTCTTTTATGGAAAGGCCCCACAGCACTATTACCCCCACCAGGATATAGCCTATGCTCATCCACCATATGCGGTAATGAATGCCCAGCCATATGGCAGGCCCCAACAACAACTTAACCAAAATAGAGCTCCACCCCCCAGAAATCTACCTCCGTACCAAGCCTACTACAATCCCCGACCTCCACAAAATAACTTCCGTGCCCGGGAGCCGCCAAGGAAAATGAACTTCACACCCATTGGTGAATCATATTCAAGCTTGTTCCCGAAGTTGGTTCAAATGGATCTGCTTCAGCCTGTTCCCCCGAATCGGCAAAACCCAAAGTCACCTTCCTATCAAAGGGGCACCCGATGTGCGTATCACTCAGGGGCAGAAGGGCATGATACAAAGAATTGTTGGACATTGAAAAGAGCGGTGGAAGATTTAATCGAGCAAAAAAGAATAGTGCTGAGAAACGAGGATATTCCCAATGTAACCACTAATCCACTACCGGCTCACAACAATAGGTCGGTTATTGGAATGATTTGTGAAGACAGGGAATTTGACCCAGCTTTGAAAGCCATCATTGCCATAGCCGACGTAGAAACAAAGCCAAAAGCTGTCCCAGAACAGAGACAAAGAGCAAAACTGTTCCTCAGAAGGCTGAAGAGAAAGTAAAAGTTGAAACCGGGGCAATGCCCTCTAAAGATGCCGTTCTTTATATCCCTCGAAGGCGCAAGAAAGAACAAATTCCATTGATCCCTCCCAAGAGATTTGGGTTAAACAAGCAAAAGGCTCAAGTGTATGTGCAAAAGGGGACCTATGTGGCTCGGGGACCGTTATGCCCACCAAGGCTGAATGAGCCTATGGTCATCGGTCGCGCGCCACAAAGGCCCATGACATAAGCGAACACATAATATATCACTGTGGGGCTATGAAACAGATGTTATATGAAACCTACATGGTTAATCAAGGGGAAGGCTCAAGCACCGCTGAGATGCTGTACATGGGACCTAATGCCAAATTAAAAAATTGGAAGGCTACGCCCTTCCCAAGAAGGCGGGAGTCCCCGTAGACTTGTCTTGCCACCTTTTCTGCATCACGAGTTATTCCAGGGTGTAACTCGGATGTTTTGCTTTAAGCTTTCCTATCTTTAATTTTTGTCTTTTAATTCCAAATGTAAACCCTGTTATCTTCAAAATTCAATGAAATAAAATCAATATTTCATCATTCATCTCTTCTGATTTTGTTATTCTTTTTCAGTTCTAATAATATGGCTTTAGATAACATGACATGCTTGCGGACTTCATGCCCAGATCCAAGCACGCTGTCTAACTGTGAAATAATGAACCAAGAACCCGCACTACTGTGCGCACATCGATTGGGGCAACCCCATACCTTTTGGTCTATGGCACTGAAGCTGTGATACCCGCATAAGTTGAAATTCCTTCCCTTCGGATCATTGTCGAAGCTGAAGACAGTGAGTGGGTCAAAACCCGCCTGGAGCAGCTAACCCTGATCGATGAAAAGCGGATGGCCGTAGTCTGCCTTGGGCAGCTATACCAGCAAAAAATGGCTCGTGCTTACAACAAGAAAGTACGGCCCAGAAAGTTTGAAGTGGGGCAACTCGTTTTAAGACGAATTCCCAAGAGGAGCACTGTACTTGGAAAGGCCCATATATCATCAGGAAGATATTCCCAAGAGGAGCACTGTACTTGGGAAACATTGAAGGAAATGATCCCGAAACAGCAGTGAATGCTGATGCAGTCATAAGGTACTATGTGTAATCTTCCCGACTGAAATGACGAAGGCTTTCATTCTCGCTACCCCAAACACTCTAATCCTTTGCTAACCCTTTGAGCCGGTTATTCTTCTTTGATTACCCTCTTTGGAACTCGAAAGCATCACTGGAAAGTGTAGTTGAAAGACAAGAAAAGAAAGATTTAAAAAAAAAAAAACAAGAGAAAAAGAAAAATAAAAAAGAAAAAAAGTAAGGAAAAAAAAGAAAAAGAAAAAGAAAAGGAAGAAAAAGAAAAAGAAAAAAAAAAGAAAAAGAAAAAGAAAACAAAACAAAAATCCAAAACCAACGTAGCCTGAACTACGTCAGACTTGATTCCGAAAGGATACGTAGGCAGCCTCTCCCTGAGGTTCAGTCACACCAAAATAAAAACCTAAATTTCCCCCGAAACTGAAACCGGGGCAGATATTATAACGATTTGGTGGTGTTCGTTTGAAATGTTCCAAAGTTGTAATTCAATCAAAAATCTCTTTTACCAAATCCTGTTCAAGTCCTTCTGATCAATCGGTGAAAGATTTTCAAAATTTGAAAATGCATTCAAAAGGAGAGGAATAAAAGGAGAGAGTCTTATTGGTGAAAACCCACACGGGCACCGTAAGGCGACGTGAGCAGAGAAATTAAAAATGAGAGAGTCTTGTCAGTGAAAACTCGCAAAGATCACTACAAGGTGACGGTGAGAAGGGAAATGAGAGAGGTCAATTGGCGAAAACCCGCAAAGGGTGCCGTTGATCGAAAAGTAAGAATCCTCGCCACTATTGGTACTGAAAGAGTCCTGGCAAGGTTTCTCGGTTTTTAGAATATGGATTGTGATGGGTACATGAGGAAGTTGGATAGTTGCGCGGATCGGACATCCAGTCCAAGAAGCATGTCATGTCTATGCTAAGCCTGCATCCACCCCAGATAAGTCCTTTTCCCTTCCTCGAAAGGGACACTTTCTTAAATCCATTCTCTCATCTTTTGCTTACTTTTCTTTGAATCCCTTTCGGTCTAATTCTGCTTCTGAAACTAATACAAAGAAAAGGTGTCAAGACTGGTTTTACAAGGTCCCGTTTGATAACAGCCAGATCCAAAAAAAGTACCAGCCTCAGCGAGTGCATCAAGTCGACCCCGACTGGCCATGATGGTTGATGCTCTGAAACCCCAAAGTTGGGAGAAATAAAAAGAAATCCAAAAGCAAAAGCCCAGAGGCAAGAAAGATGAAAAGACAAAGCCCCATATGGGCATGCTGTTTACAAAATTGAGTTCCTCGGTTCAAGAAAGAAATCAACTTTCAGAAAACCAAGCAAGAAGCGGAGGCTCTCGCCAAAGTTAGGCGGGGATCAAGTGATCAAAATCATCAAGGCCACAAAACCAATCACCATTTCAAACTAATAATTGCTATTTGTTTGAAAACAAGAAATTGGTGTAACCAGAAGGAAACTGCGCAAAGGCTAAAAGCAGCTTGGCGGCAATAATCATAGGGAAGTCCCCTCCAAACTCTTTTCTGCATTATTTTAGATCTCTTTGGCATAACCCAAAGACCTTATCCTTCATCCCCGTCATAACCCGCGGATCTCTTTGGCATAACCCAAAGACCTTATCCTACATCCCCGGCATAACCCGCGGATCTCTTTGGCATAACCCAAAGATCTTTTCCTTCATCTCCGGCATAACCCACGGGTCTCTTTGGCATAACCCAAAGACCATGTCCTTCATCCCCGGCATAACCCGTGGATCTCTTTGGCATAACCCAAAGACCATGTCCTTCATCCCCGGTATAACCCGTGGACCTCTTTGGCATAACCCAAAGATCTTTGTTTCCCTTTTCCCCGACATAACCCGTGGATCTCTTGGGCATAACCCAAAGACCTTTTCCTTCCCCGGCATAACCTGCGGATCTCTTTGGCATAACCCAAAGATCTTTGTTTTCTTTTCTCCCCAGCATAACCCGTGGATTCCCTGGCATAACCTGTGGATCCCTTTGGCATAACCCAAAGGTCTTTTCCTTTGTCCCCGGCATAACCCGTGGATCCCTTTGGCATAACCCAAAGGTCTTAACCTCATCACCGGCATAACCCGTGGACCTCTTTGGCATAACCCAAAGATCTTTGTTTCCCTTTTCCCCGGCATAACCCATGGATCCCTTTGGCATAACCCAAAGGTCTTAACCTCATCCCTGGTATAACCCGTGGATTCCCCGGCATAACCCGTGGATCCCCGGCATACCCCGTGGACCTCTTTGACATAACCCAAAGATCTTTGTTTCTTTTTTCCCCAGCATAACCCGTGGATTCCCCGGCATAACCCGTGGATCCCCGGCATAACCTGTGGATCCCTTTGGCATAACCCAAGGTCTTTTCCTTTGTCCTCGGCATAACCCGTGGATCCCTTTGGCATAACCCAAAGGTCTGAACTTCATCCCTGGTATAACCCGTGGATCCCCGGCATAGCCCGTGGACCTCTTTGGCATAACCCAAAGATCTTTGTTTCCTTTTTCCCCAACATAACCCAAAGATCTTTGTTTCCTTTTTCCCCAGCATAACCCGTGGATCCCGGCGTAACCTGTGGATCCCTTTGGCATAACCCAAAAGGTCTTTCCTTTGTCCCCGGCATAACTCGTGGATCCCTTCGGCATAAACCAAAGGTTTTAACCTCATCCCAGGTATAACTCGTGGATTCCCCGGCATAACCTGCGGATCTCTTTGGCATAACCCAATGATCTTTTCCTTCATCCCCGGCATAACCCGTGGATCTCTTTGGCATAACCCAAAGACCATGTCCTTCATCCCCAGCATAACCCGTGGACCTCTTTGGCATAACCCAAAGATCTTTGTTTACCTTTTTCCCTGGCATAACCCGCAGATCTCTTTGGCATAACCCAAAGATCTTTTCCTTCATCCCCGGCATAACCCGTGGATCCCTTTAGCATAACCCGAAGGTCTTAACCTCATCCCTGGTATAACCCATGGATTCCCCGGCATAACCCGTGGACCTCTTTGGCATAACCCAAAGATCTTTGTTTCCCTTTTCCCCAGCATAATCCGTAGACTCCCCGGCATAACCCGCGGACCTCTTTGGCATAACCCGAAGACCTTTATTTTCTGTTATCCCTGGCATAACCCAAGGACCTTTTACTTTTTTCTGGCATAACCTAGGAATTCTTTTTCTTTTCCCCAGTAGAATAGGTCGATAATACCCTCGGCATAACCCAAGAACTATTCTTTCTTTAACATAACTCGACTGGCTTCCAACATAACCTGGCAATCCTTCTTTTACTTTTTAGACTCTTAGTTACAAATAACTCACAAAGTCGTCCCAATAGAAACTGTGGCAGGATAATTTTGTTCGTTTGATTTGGTGTCTGAGCAGGTTTTCCCTTGAGGCACAGGGTCCGAGATGACCCAGAGAATGAATCTCAATCCAGAATAAAGAAAAGAAAAGAATGAAAGGGAGCAAATTCAAATGCTGCAATGAACAAGGACACGACATATTCAAAATTTGACTGAAGTCATAAGCCTCGCATGTCTCGCCTTAATTCAAAAAATTGAAGAAAGAACCAGCACCTACAGTTGATGAGCATCAAGATTCAGATCGAAGTCTGCTTCGAAAACCAGCTAAGACTCAAGATCAAGTTTCAAGAAGTTTGTCGATAGGACTCTTGTAACTCATAGCTGATAGGTATAGTTAGTTTAGCTTTTTGTTTTCCATCTTGGTGTAATAAGGAGCGCAACAAGCAGTAACACCAGCAGCAACAGCGAAAATCACAGCTTCCCGGTAGTCCTAGCTACCAAACTTCCAGAACTACACTGACCTAATTCCTTTATAACCAAGGATATGTAGGTAACCCTGGAAGCAAGGTTCGGTCAAACTCTTTTCAAAAATGCTTCTCATGTAGTCTGGGATAGGCAAAAATCCAGCAGAGTTGCTCATTTTGTCTTTGCCCGAAAATCCTTCGTGTTTCCGAGCAAAGAGGGGCAGCTGTGAGCACGTGATTTTTGCCGTGACAAAAAAATCAAATTAAAAAAATAGTTTCTTAATTATTTGTTAGTCATTTAAGAATTATATTAGACTTTTCTAAGTGCTCATATTTAATTATCAAGTAACTAATTAATGAAAATACTAAAAAAATCATGCATTGCATTTAGGATTTATTTTACATTTTAGGATTGAATTAGTAATTAATTGCTTTACAAAATTGAAAAATCATAAAAAAATGATTCATTTTACAATTTCCTTAATTTTAATCTTCAATTCTTAGATTCAAGGGTTATTTTAATTTTTTACAAATAGATGATTTAGATCAATTTTGAATTTAGGTGAAATAAGATTTTAGTTACTAAGTAATCTAGTTATTAAAATTAAAAAAGGAGTTTTAAATGAATAATTAAGGAGCATAATTAAAAAAGAAGAGAAAATCGGACTGGGCTGGAATTAAACCAGCCCAGATTAAAAATCAAAACCGGACCATCCCAATAAGTTTTCCCGATCAGCCCAAACGACCCCGTTTCTTTCTTTCAGATTAAATCCGAACCGTTGATCTCAACAAGATCAACGGTTCGGAACTAATTCCCATTTTTATATATAAATGTCCTAAAAACTAACCTATCCCCCCCCCCCCC
>MCJB01048608.1:134166-147892 GCA_002018475.1 Nicotiana obtusifolia | reverse complement strand
GGGGGGGGGGTAAAAAAGGATTTTCCAAAGTGCATAACAGATTCTGTTATTTGAGGGATAAGGGTCACATGCAAAAGGAATAAAAATCCGTTGGGGAGGGGAGGTCAGTCAGAGATGAAAAGCAAAATCTATTAGGGGGAGGGGGATCATGTGAGGTGCTAGTAACAGAAATAACAAACAAAAAGAATAAGAATCGAAGAAAAAAAATCGGAGGGGGAGAGAGTCAGTTTCTGGGGGGATATAAAAGGGGGGAGAGAACATAGAAGAGGTGGGAACAGTCTAAAAAATAGAGAGATACATAAAGTCTAAGAGAGAAGAGAACGAAAAAAAAAAAAAAAAAAGCAAGCAGTAGTTCAAAAAAGAATAGAAAGGTTTCTAAGCTTCCCTAGCTGAAGTTTTGGCGTTTTTCTTGAAGTAAGGTCGAGTTGCTGTTGTTGCGCGCCTGTTGCTGCTTTGGACGAGATCGTTTAGTTGAATTCGTTGATTCAACTAGCATAGGTCAGTTTCAAGCTTTTCTTGTAATTTCATTTTAGAAATTTGAATGAAAGAATTATTTTATTGGCTCAGTTGTTCATATCCTTGAGTTGTTGTTCGTTTAAATTAATTTGTTCGCTCACTGTTAACGACCATGTCTATGTTGTTGAATGGCTCTGCCATTTCCGTTCATGTTTAGGAGTGACTGGCAATTAGTTTGTATGATAACTGCTGTCTTGTATATTCTTGAGTAAGATGTTGTGCTTGCCTTTCTAATTTGTTCATCGGTAAGCAATGATCCTTTGTTATATCAAGGCTGATTAAAATTCTGATAAAATTGCTTTCAGAATTATCAATGGCTACTGGTTTTCTATTGAGTCTCTAACATATTAGCCTGGTTATTTTGTTTCATCTAGTCGGACTGTTCAGAGTTTAAAAGAGGCACCAAAAGCAAGTTCCTAATAACTATAGTAATTTAAGGCTAAGCAGTTTAAGTAAAAGCTGAGACTACACGTTAATATTCTGTGTTAAGGTAATCATTCCAGCTTTGTAAATGATTAACGAGATCATAGCTGTTATGTTAGTTGATTGAAGTTTATAATGAATCTCCCTCTCGATTGTAAGAATGTTATAAAACCTTGAGTAAACTCGCATGGGTTAAATTTGGTCTGTTGGGACTTCTGCACTACATTGGTGACTTAAAACAGTTTTTGCTTGAAGCTTAATGAACTGCTACTGGTATTGAAGTCATACTATTATCGTAAATCTGGAACATAGATGCCCTTATAAAGGCAGTGGCCACTGGTTGTAGTAAGGTCATACTAATTGGTTTGTTCTTTTGATTATTATCTTGGGAAACAGTATTGTTTGTGTAATGTTCCAGTTATAATTGTGTTTGTTAAAGTTTAATGGTTAGTATTTGCAGTCAAATGGGGTTGATTGATTTATTTTAAGATGGTTGTTGTAAAATAATGCTAATGATACAAAAACTTCAGATCACAGTTGCATATGTAATTGGGATATGCCGATTGGTTCGAATCAAAATGCTTAAGGCAGAACTGCTGTTTTAAACAAATAGGGATGTGTTTCTAAAATTAGATCTAAGCTCAAAGTGTATTGCTTTTTTTTTTTATAAAGCTTAGCTATATCTGTAATTACGTGGGATGGTCAGCTTTAGAATTGCTGTTCCAAAACTGGTGTTGTTCCTGTAATGTTTGAAATGTATTCATGGCTGTTTTCTGTCTATATCCACCAGTGTGCGAAATGGCCTATTTTAAGAGCTACTGTTTTTCAAAGACGGCTGTTTGCGTAAAGTCAAAAAACAGCCATTCTAAGGTCGAACGGCAGTGTTTATAGCTTTGTTGCTGGCTTTAAGGTCCAGCTAAACTCCAGGTTTAATTAGACATTAATTAATATCCTTGTTGATTGGGCTTTAAAACATAAAATAAGAAGAGCCGTTTAATTAATAAACAATCGTCGAAGGTCCTCTTAATCAATCAAGCATGCAATTAGAGCAAATAAGCTTTAAACATTTCAAGCATTAGTCACTCATTTTTAGATACAATTAATTATATTGTGACTATGGGTATGGTTCCATCAACTCTCCACCTCGGTACTCCATTGCCCTTCTCACTTACGAACTACACGTGGCCTAATTCCTTCGTAACCAAGGATATGTAAGCAGCTCAAATACCAGGGTTCGGTCACATCCCCTTTCCTTTAGTTTTGGTTTCCCCAAGCAGAGGTCGGGTCAAAACATGTCTTGTTGTTCTTTTGTCCGAAAACACTCCGTGTTTCCCGTCAAAGAGGGGCAGCTGTAGACATGTAATATTTGACCCACGCGTTAGAATCACCTCTAAAGGTCATAGTATTTTTAAAATAATTATTTGAGCTTATTTTTGTAGGAATTCACCTTATTATCAAATTTAATTCTATTTTAGGTATAAAATTGAAAATACAAAAATAGATAGTCCCAACTTTATCTTTAACAATGTTTTATTTAATTCAATCAAAGTCTTATTTGTGAGTATTTTAAATTAAATTTTCAGCTTGTTTTGGCCCAATTTTTGCCAATTCCTGAAGCCCAAATTCGAGTAAAGGCCCAAAAATTCAACAACAAAACCCAACCCCTCTTTCTCATTTTTGCCACATAGGATAACAAATTCTGATAGATAACGGAATTCATTGATCCGAATCTACGCACACACACTCCACACACACGATCCTGCACTCAATTACTAGCGGATTTTGGGAGATTCTAGAGGAGGAATCGGTTATCTTGGAGGATAAGAATATAGAGGGTTTTAGGGAGAGAAAGAAAGGGGGTTCCAGCGAGTTTGGGGGGAGAGTCTGAGTCTTCACAAAAATCGAAAGAAAAAAATAAAAAAAATGAGAGATCTGAGAGGATGATTTGTAAAACAAAGGTGAGGGAGAGTTTTCAAATTGTTCTAGGTTTAGTTTAAGCTCAAGAAAAACAAAAACACAAAGAGATTTCAGTTCAATTTTAGTCCCCTTCTTCACAAGTCCAGAAAATCGAAAACAGAGGGACATATACTTCTGCTTTCTTCGACTTCAGTTCTGGGGCTCAAGTCCCCTACTTTTTTGCAGATTTTATTTCGATGATTAAAATATGATAAAGCCATGACTTTGTGACTTTGTGACTCGATGATAAATTTGTCTTTAGATCGTTGACTTTGTGAACTGATATGCTCAAATTACACCATAACAAGTAATGTAAGGTAGTTGATGTTTAATATAATCAGCTAACTAGAGAAAATCGAAACAAACACTCAAATCAATCTGTCTGCAGAGTTGAATATGCGACCGCATAACTGATATGCGGTCCACATTTTTGACTTGATTATCGCAGATCTTAACCTTAGTTTCAGTTACTCACCGCATTTGTGTTTTGCGATTCACATTGCATAAACGCAATCGCATCTTGCATTACGTCCTCCATCTGGGTAAGCTGTGCGTCTGATTTGCGATGTTTTCTGCGGTTCGCAAACTTGTTATGCGATCGCAGATGAGGTCGCATTTCTGGTATTAAATCGTGCCCAAGACTCTGTTCTGATTTGCGATCTAGATGTGTGATCTGCGGTTCGCAGACATGCTTTGCAATCGAAAATAGGATCGCATTTTTGACACTGGACACTGTCTAAATTTTGTTCTGATCTGCAATCTGTATGTGCAATGTGTGATTCGCATGTGGAATTTGCGATAGCATATCCCCATTTGTGGTGACGTTTTGCCTTTTTCTTGTTCTTTTGTGGCTTTTTGGACCGGGTTTGGTTAAATACATGAAATAAAAGTTAAAAGAACAAGGCCATGAACTGAGCTTTTATCTTCCTTTATTTTAGATCTCATTTTCTTATTTTATTACATTGCTCGCTAGTAGCATGTTTAGGCCGATCACACTTGGGTAGGCAATACTAGGACGTTAGTTAATTTTTGAGGTGAGAGGTCATTCCCTAGTTAAATTTATCCGGGGAATGCCCCGAAGGACTTATGTATTTGACATTCCGGGGAATGCCCCGAGGTATTTATATGTGAAGACAAAAGGTGAAACTCGTAGTATTTTAGTTCTGTTTTCCTTCTTTATTAGGTGGGAATGACCTCAAACCTCTTGTATTTTTTTTTTATCTCAATCCAAATGTATTAAAAGCCAACTAAATCGAGTCCGCAACCGTGACTTTCACGGGACCCGAGGAATGCCTAACACCTTCTCCTCGAGTCAAATGAACTCCCTTACCCAAATCTCTGGTATGAACTCGGCTTTGAGTCTAAGTTCTAAAATGGTGGCCTGGCACACCAGAATTAATTGTCAAGTGGCGACTCTAAATTTTCCCCTTTTAAATCCTATCTTTGTCACTTTCAAAGTTGAAAACTCCTTTTCGAGTTGTATTGGACCTTTTATCTATCAAAAGGTTTAATGAAGTCTCGCACCCAAAAAAGGAGGAGTAACACGGATTACAACTTGCTATCAAAGCACAGTAAGTTATCATGCATGTATAAACATGGAGCTTACAACTGACTCCTATTGAAAGTGAACGGCAAATAATTATGTAATGACCGGTCATTTTGAGAATTAGCGTCTGTTGGGTAGTTTAAGGTCTCGAGCAGTCTCGTATTATTTGTTATGACTTGCGTGTGCGGTCGGTTTCGGGTTTCGGATGATTCGGGATCAATTTGGAAGAAGGATTCCTTATTTTAGAGGCTTAAGCGCTAAGAGTTGACCAGAGTTTGACTTTTGTGTAAACGACTCCGGAATGAGGTTTTAATGGTTAAAATAACTTTGTATGGTAATTTTGGACTTAGGCGTGTGTCCGGATTTGGATTTGGGGGTTCGTAGAATAATTTGAAGTATTTTGGCAAAAATTGAAAAGTTTAAGTTTGGAAGGTGGAGAGGTTTGACCGAGGGTTGACTTTATTGATATCGAGTTCGGATTTTAATTTGGGAAATTGAAATAGGTCCATTATGTCATTTATGAATTGTGTGAAAAATTTGAAGCTATTTCTTATTGATTTGATACGTTTTGACACGAGTTTTGAAATTTGGAAGATTTGAAAATTTATAAGTTCGATTCAAGGTGCAATTCGTAATTTCGATGTTATTTGATGTGATTTGAGGCCTCAAGTAGGTTCGTGTTGTGCTACGAGACTTGTTGGTACGTTCGGACGAGGTCTTGAGTGGCTTGGGTGAGTTTCGGATAGATTTAGGTTGTGTTGCGCTTGTTTTTGATGTTTCGGCGTCGTTTTTTCAAGCATAAATGGTATCATATTAAGTAAATGAGCTCTAAATTTTATTTTTATTGAAGTATTAGATCTGTATTATAATTACGGAGCCATAACAAAAAGAATCGTCGAATTCGGACATCGTGTGAGAGAATTATGCTCATTTCCGTATCGGGGAGACTATTGGTTTCTGGTGTAGTCGCAATTGCGAACATTTTATCGCAATTTCGACTCTTGCCCTGTTCTAGTTCACAACCGCGAACATTTTATTACAATTACGACATTTTCCAACCCTGTTCTTGTTCGCAATTGCAAAGGCTTCTTCGCTTTTGCGAGGGTTCACAATTGTGAAACCTGGATTGCAAATGCGACATCTGCAGCTTGTTTTCAGCTGTGTAATTCGGGTTTTTGCTTCATTTTGTGATATTTTTGAACCCTAGGTCCGAGAGTGTGCGATTTTGAGAGAGGAATTTCATCTACAATTGTTGGTTAAGTGCCCTTGTTCAATTTTTGTGTATACTTCATGATTTTATTTGAGTTTTAACATCAAAATAGTGAGAATCAAAGTGAAAAATTGGAAAATTTGTAAAATCTTTTAAAAATGAAAAATGAGGATTTGGAGGGCGATTCGTTATCGGAATTTGATAATTTTGGTTTAATTGAACTCGTATCTGAATGAGTGTTCGAGTTTTGTGAATTTTATCGGGTTCCGAAGTGCGGGCCTGAGGTTTGACTTTTGGGTTGACTTTTTAGTTTTAATTAAAAATTGAAGCTTTATTATCCGGAATTATTTTCTATGAGTTTTACTTATGAATTGAAGTTATTTTGGTTAGATTTGAGCCGTCCGGAGGTTGTTTCATGCGAGAAGGTCATTTTAGAGTAACAGTCTAACTTCTTTTTTAGGTAAGTATCTTGCCTAACTTTGTGCGGGGGAACTAACTCTTAAGATTTGAGTCGTTTATGCTAATTGTGTCATGTGAAGGCCGTGTACGCGAGGTGACGAGTACGTGCTCGGGCTTATTTGTAGAAATTTGACCGTTTAGCTCTTTTAGGTTCTTATGCTCATTAAATATGAAGTTGTTTTGTCATGTTAAATCCCCTATTTACTTGTTTCACTTTTACTTGTCTTATTTGAAATTAATTGCTTCATGTTCTACCCTTATTGCCGATTAAACTCTTATGTGCCTTAACTGAAGTTGTTTCCTCTTCTATTGCCATGATATTGTTCCTTAATTGCTTATCCTTAATTGAAGTTACTATTATCTTTTCCGTAATTACTTATACTTAATTGAGTTTGTTGTATCTCTTCCGTAATTTCTCAACCTAAAATGAAGTTTTGTTATCCCTTATCATTGTTGACTTATCCTTATTTAGAATTATTGATTCGTGTTATCTCTCTTATCGTCGAATTGTACTTTTGCGGGCTCAATGCTATACATTATCTCTTCCTTGTTGATCTAGTCTTGTTGAGACTATTATTTCCCGTTGTGTCCTTCTTTGTGAGCTCGTTTTTTCATCTCTTTGTGTTCTGAAGTTCCTGAGTAGATTTACTTGTCGTATTCTCGTGTTATTCTCGTTGTTGCTGTTGTATTAGTGTCGTTGAGCCGAGGCTTATGTGTGGTTATGATATTGAGACTGTTTTGAGGAAATGTTCGGGCATGTGGGCACATATTGTGAAAGTCATTTATTTGAGTTGTTATATTTTGGCACACGTGTTGTTGTTGAGAGAACTGTTATGTTGTTGCACGAGGTTTCTGCAGTGTGGTTGTTATTGTGTTTGCACGAGGTTTCTTCCGTGCGGTTGTTACTGTATATGCACGAGGTTTTCGTCGTGCGGTTGTTATTTTGTTACATGAGTTGTCTGCCGTGTTGTTATTATTATTGATACACATGTGGTGGTATAAGGTCTTGGTGTTGAAACGCATGCGGTGAGATAAGGTGGGCTTGAAACATGTGGTTAGTAGGGGAAATACTAGAAGTCATGCAGTGTGATAGGGTGGGCTAAAACGCGGGAAGCTATTTCAGAAAAAATAATTTTCAAAACTAAATATAAAGGCCCCCACGATGGTATAAGAAAAGTTTGTGATTCATTTTAATGATTTGAGACTATGAGGCGGTACCTCGGTAGGGCTCTTGTTGCCATTTCCCTTTTCTGTGCACTTGTCTTTGATTGTTGTTTTCTTTGGCATACTATTAGTTATTTCCCTCCTTGTTGCACTATTTGCTCAGTTCTATGTAGCTAATCTTGTTGTGCTAGTCGCAAACTTCATTGCTGCCTTTATTACACTGTACATTTTGTGGTGATCATTACTTATGTGCCATTCTTTGTCTCTACTCTTTTTTGTTGACTTGAATTATGGTAGAACACTTGCACAAGCATACACGTAGTTAAATCACCCATATCAATTGTAAAAGATGAATCTTGACATCATTGGCCATTATACGTACTCTTGTCTACTTGCCTTCTGTGTGAGGGATGTTCTATTGGCACGTGAGTCGTCCATCCAGTTATGAGTTATAATGTGGGCACAAGAAGCCAAATGACTATGGTTCATGAATTGGGACCCGTGATTTGTGATTTTGCAGTTTGGCACCTCGTGGAAATCCTTGAGTAAAACAGGTGTAAAAGCAGATGTTCCTACTAGTTGTCACTTGTCTTCTTTTCTTCGGTTTCACTGGATTTGGATTGTGCTCAGCTTACTCTATAGTGTTATTACCTGTTGTGTCTCGTTGCTATCTGTTGCTTTTAGTCCCTTATATAATTGTTGTATTTATATTATCATCATACCTAGCCTTATATTGATATTATACCCCGCTAGTTTTACATGTATACTTGTTCAGATTGTTTACTCCAGTGGGTATCTTGACTGTCCCTCGTCATTAGTCCACTGAGGTTAGTCTTGATATTTACTGGGTACTGTTGTGGTGTACTCATACTATACTTCTGCATATTTTTGTGCAAATCTCAGGTGCCTCGGCTATTGTTGATTATTAGCTAGCTGGTCGAACATTGCTGTGGAGACTCAAGGTAAATTTGTCGTAGCGTTCGCAGGCCTCGGAGTCACCTTTTGATATTGTACTTGAACCGTTTAACTTCCATTCCGAACAGTTGTATTTAGGGATTCTTCTAGTAAACCCGGTAGAGCTTATGACTTGTACTACCGGTTCTGGAATTGTAAGTTGTGTATAAAGATTTCTATTTCATATTTATCAGGTGATGGTTGAATTCCTTGATTTATTTTGTAAATGTTAGACTTATCTAGTCTTAAAGATTAGGTGCCTGCATGACATTTTATGGAGAAAAATTAGTATCGTGACAAATTAACATTAGACAACTACACCACTTTTATCTTTTTATTCTTTTTGGCTTAAGTTTGGCTAATTTAAATTTGATGATCATAGTATTTAGCCATCGGCATTTTAACCTTTTTGCTTTTATTAACATGACTTTAACTCAGTGGTGATCAACCTAAATGGCTATACCACTAGCAAAATCCTCCCAATTAAAAACTACCTTCACACAAAACATATTCCATGATGTCCTAATTAAATTATGCGTCGTATTCATATTGTAAAAACCTTTTTGTTAAATAATTTCGTATCTTTCCTCCTTTCTCTCCTAATTAAAGGAGAGAACTAAGACTGAACTATATATCTAATTGAAAATTTACCGTTGGATGTTGTTTCTGTTTTATCTTTTTTCCTCCCTTGTTAGAGGCTGATGTTCAAAACTAAAAGCATGGAGTACATGCCATTATTCTTGTCGACATTTGTTTTCACGTGCAGTATCACATGGTTAGTCTACGGATTGCCTGGAGCGGACCCTTTTATTTATGTAAGTAGGTTTAATTTGTGAAACATTCCATGAAATTCTCAATAAATTAGTCTTGAACCAAATTTCTAGATTCTAAAAATGATTATTTACATGATACTTGATGTCTTTCAAATAGCAAGAGAATTATTACATACGAAATTGAATTGATAATTTAAATTCGCGTTGGAAAAAGGTTGATACTAATTAACCATATTAAAAATATATTTTAGATATGTTATGTTAAGAAGTCTTCTTAATCTCAAAATGACATTATATATTGTTGTCTAGGTACCAAACATGATCGGAGCTTTCTTAGGATTAGTGCAACTAATTTTATATGCAGTTTATCGTGATAATAAACGGGAAGTGAAGAAACAAGCAGCTGATGAATCAGTAGAGATGGAGCTTAAAAATACCAATGAAGAAAAGCTCGTTGACAAACCAAGTCAGAATGCAAGCGTAACGTAATTTGCCTCAATTTTTCTCTCAACGCAAGGAAAAATTCCTAAATTAATGATTACCTACATGTGGCAACTTAATTTTCATTGAATTCCACCTTGATAAAACAATCATTGAGTTATCCCTTGAAATTTGAACTCCTAAAATAAATCATTATTCTATTTTGAACCTTAGAGTTGTTTGAATTGCTAGTTGATTTGATAGTACTCTCTTAATCCGTTTTTATGTAACTCCATTTGAGTTGGCACGATATTCAAGTAAAATTTGAGGCTGTATTTGACTGAAAATCGAATTTTAAGAAAGAAAGATAAACTTTTATTATGGTCAAAAATAAGTCATAGAGTTTTGTGCAGTTAAATCGTTTCATTAATAAAAAGTATATCACATAAGTTAAGACAAATAAACTATATTTTATGACAGAACACTATTAAAATATATGTAATAGGTTAATTTGTTGGAGAAACCATTACATAATTAGAGGGCGTTTAACTTCATTCCGTCAGTTCTTGCAGTTTGTCCATATAGAACAGAGATATTTTGTATGTGTTGCTAGATGCACTAAGAAGGAACGATCGGGGTTGGAACAGGAATAGCAAGTGGTGCGGGGCGGGATGGGTGCGGGTCGGGTTATGCCTTAACCCGCAAAATTTTAGCCCGCCCGGCACTCGCCCCACATAGCACTTTACTCGCGTCCACCCGCCCCTGCCCCTCTCCCAAAATTTTTATTTTTTAAAAAATTTATCTTATTTTTTATATTTATTCATTTTTGCTTTCAATATATATATAGAGAGAGAGAGCATACAGAAGCTAAACACTAAGACCGAACATTAATAACAATATCTTTTGATATTTGAGTTTTCTTTTTTGCTTTATAATTCACTTAAGCATTTGTGAATTAAAGCTGGATTTTGTTACTATTTGCAAGAAAGATAAATAGAAAAAATTGAAAGTTTTTACCAAAATCGGAAGCTAAATCCAAGTAACAGAATAAACCAAATTAAAATTTTAATGTATTAATTTTTGTGAAGTTAAGTCTACAAATTTACGTGATAGAATGATTTCAAGATTTAATATGATTTGATTTCTATATAAAGGATTTAAATCTTCTGCATTCTATCACTAATAGAGTGTTTCGGGCTTCTGTCTTTAGAGGTGGAGCCGAGAGTGGGACAGCAAAGGCTGAGGAGAATTAGTACAAAGTCACAAACCTGCACCCGCATCGCAAAAATTTTTAAAAGATGGCAAAATAATTTAAACCACTTCTAAATTTGGTTCAAATTATTAGTGTCCTCCCCGAATTATGCTCGGTTCTAATTACCCCCCTACACTTAATTATATGAATTTAGAAACTCCCCTGATCTGCCATATGGTATAGCAAGTGGTATTAAGTACACTATAGCGCGTGAGAGAGCTCTCAAGTTAGAAAAATAGGCCCCCAAATAACATCTCAATGGCTACAATCCCTCTTCTTCCTATTTATAACATCCTCATTGAAGCCAAACTCAATTTCATACATTTCCCTATAATTCTTGATTTTCTTCTTTATTAGTTAAATTACTTAGTCCCATTTTCAGATTTCTGTCCTATTTTTCTCCACCATACCCCACATTAAAGATGAATACACTTTGTAAATGTGGATATCCGGCATGTGTAAAAATTTCTTGGTCAAATGCTACTCCCAGCAGGAGATTTCTTGGATACAGAAACTTAACATTTGAAATAGTGAGATTAATGCTATTTAGAAGGTTCAATTTTAGTATATTTTGTTTGGGTTTGTTATATATATTTTCTCCTTGTCTCTAATTTTCGTCCAATATCACAGGTTAAAGGTCGAGTAGCTTGTAAATTTTTCGAGTGGTATGATCCAGAATTTTCAGAACAAGCTAATGTTGTTCTTTTGGGTTTGTTGAAGAAGAGAAATAAACCAGAGCAAAAGTTAAAGTGGAGAAAAACTTTGAAGATTTGTCTATGTATCAGTGTGCTATGTAACTTGATGTTGTATTTTGGTTGGGGTCCTATGTAATATTTCCATTTTTTATCTTTAAATTGCAAGAAACACATTGTTTCAATATTAGACTATAGACCTACGTTTTCAAAAAATTATGTAGCAATCTTATTCAGTGAAATTGGTAGAATGAAAAACTGAAAATCAAGAGAATATAGTACGTAGCACTTGGATGGGATTAAAACAAAAGATAAGGACAAACCATATACAAAAGACCACATTTTCTCAACTTTAGCAACAACTTTAACAGGACCACTTTCTTCTTGTTTGCTTTGGTCTTCAGTTGAAAACATGAATCCATACAGTTACACTTGAGAAAGAGAGTCATTTAACAAAAAAAAATTGGACAGCATCACAAGTGCTTATAAGATACTACCAACACCAACACAACATAATTGTAAATTACTACCGGCATCAGCACAAAGTGCTTACAAAATACTATTAGCAACACCACCAAAGTTTCTACGGAACACTACTAATACTAACACAAAAATTAGCTTAGCTAAGTTAATCCTAGAAATTTATGTTGTTATCTTCCAAGGAGAAGTTCCCGTTTGTGATCTTGTTTGAATTTCCTTAATTTCAAAGCCATTGTCTCCGTTCCAATGAATCTTACACTTTCATTGACTTCTCCATATTAGTGGTGAATACCTTCATTGCCATTGGGGATATCCCGTCCACCCAAGTTTCAGCAAATGCCCTCATCGTAGGTACTCTAATCATGATCTTGACTCTAATTTCTTCTGGCATTAACACAATTGTCTTGTGTCTAGCTACCAGTATCCAAGCATTGAAACTTTCCGACATATTATTGTCCACACTGTCACATTTGGAGAATTCTTGGAAGTATACTTTGCACCATCTTTCTTTATTGTGTGAAATAAGATCTTTAATAATATTGTGACCCAATGTATTTAACTCATCTAGCTTTGTTTTAAGCTCCACTTCAAATATTGCTCTAACACAACTCTAGAACTTCTTTCTTCTCTCAATCCCCTCCACTTCTTTGACCAATTTATTAGAATATGTCTTGCACATATCTGTGCTCACAAGCTGGGAATACTTCTTCAGTGGCACTAACCAAATCCTCCAAAAAAAAATATATAGAAATAATCAATAGCTGCAGAAAAAAGATTGTAAAAAAAATCAATAGAATCATACTGAAATAGAAAATGTCATACCTTTTGCATGTCACTGATCATAGTGACCGGAGTTCCATCTCCAAGTTGTAGGTCATCTTGCAAGATCCTCATAAACCATCTCCATGTATCCTTTTTCTCAGTTCCAACAACAGCCCATGCAATTGAAAATATTTGGTTATTTCCATCTTTAGCAACTGCTACTAGTAACTGGCCTTTAGATATTCCTTTCAGAAAACAACCATCCAGCCCTATACACTTTCCTACAATCCTCCGTGAGCCCCTTCTTCATAGCAGCAAAGCATATATAAAAGCTTACAAACTCTTTTTTACATCTTCTTGTTCAGTAACCTTAACAACACATGTGCTTCCAGGACTTGTCGCTAGCTACACATCCCTGTAGTCAAATAACCTACCAAACTCAGCAACATGATTTCCCATAATCTCTTTCAACCCAATATTTTATGTCTTTAAACAAATAACCTTGCCCACATATACACCAAAATCTTCCTTTAGAAGATCTTGTATTTTCCACCCTTTAATGATAGGTTGTGAAATGATCCTCTCCTTATAATGCTTGGCCAGATATTTGAAATTGCAAAGAAAATTAATATTGGTCTTGTGGCATTTATGTCTTGGATTATATGTCTTGACTGTAAAATTTAGCTTCTACCTTTCTTGCTAGCAAATATCATCCAAGGACAACCAGGCTTGCATTTCACCCTAACTCTACATGGTTCATTCTTGTACTTTCCATCTGAACCCTTTTCTTTACAACATACTTGGTCAAAGCCTCTCTAAACTCACTCACATTTTCAAAGACTTGACCAATTTTTCAAATTACCTTCTCACAATGTGAATCATATATTACTCTATTGTTTTTTCTCCTTTCGCTCAAGTTCCCTCCTTCTACTTCATTATCACTGACAGCTTCACCATCAAATTCACTAACAAAACTATCTGCATCTGATGGGTCATAATATGACTCATCATCATCACCTCCCAATTTATCTTGTAGATTTTTTTTAACTTTATCAAGATCTTCATAACCTTCATCAAGACCAGCCTCACCTAGAAACCCATCTGTTTTTTCTTTCCTAC
>MCJB01048608.1:106372-132291 GCA_002018475.1 Nicotiana obtusifolia | reverse complement strand
GGGAGGGGGGTTTCTAAATTCATAGTTCGAGGAGGTCACTAATAATCTCAGCAGACCCGCCCCGCACCCGCATTTATCTAGACCTGTACCGCCCCGCTCCATTACCATCTCTAGCAACAAGATAGCGCTGAATTCATTAGGATATACAAGTAGAGTGGAAGAAAGAAATATCTTAATAAAAATGATCTATTAAATAAGAAACAATGACATTTAAAGCCCTTTTTAAAGACTTAATGACCAAAATGCTCCTCTTTATAAAAAAAGATAAAATATGCCAACTTTGAAGATTTTAAGACCACTGTCCCCTCTCCCCCATCCCCCCTCCCATGCTTAGACTTCACCAAAAGTCCTTCTCCTCTTTTTTCTTTGTTTTTTCGTTATGTTTTGTTTTTCTTTTTTCTTTTTTTTCTTATTTTCTTGTTTTTTTTACTTTATTATTGTCTTTCGAATAAAATTATGCACTCTTATTCATTTTTCTTATTTTTTTTTTTTGTAGTTATTTTATTTTTTATTTTTTATTCTTTCTAGTAGTAAACCCCCCCCCCCCCCAAATCTCTTATTTACTTTATTTTTTTTCTTGATTTTTTATTTTTCAATAATTTTTTTATATATTAATTTTGTTTTTTCCACTAAAATCTCTCAGTCCAATATATTTTGTCACTTTTTTTTTCTTTTTTATTACTCCTTCCATTTTTATTTATGTGAACCTATTTCCTTTCTAGTCCGTGCAAAAAAGAATGACCTTTTTTCTTATTTGGAAACAATTTACCTTTATGCAATGATTTGTAGCCACAAAAAATATATGTTCCTTATTTTACACCCAAGTTCAAAAAGTCTTCTCCCTTTTTATGTTATTTTTCAGTAAAATTCTTCCGCCAAAAGCTACTATCACTTTCTTTCATTTTTGATTTTATTCTTTTAAATAACCGAGTTTTAAAATTTGTATTGGGATACTATCCACATTATCAGTATTCGATTATGATTTTCGATAGTTACCATGTTACTGTTTTAGATTTTTTTAATGTTTTATTTAATATTTGTAGATAATCTTTTTTTTTTTTGTTTTTTGCAGTTTTTAAAGAAATTTTAGAATTTTTTTTTAAATTAAAATATGTTCGTTCAAAATTTGTCACCTTTTTTTCTTGTAATTATTATTTTTTATCTTAGTTTTTTCTATTATTTTTCAATAAAATTTCTCCGCTAAATTTTTATCACTTTGTTTTTTCTAGATGAATAACCTAGTCTTAAAATTAGTATTGAAATACTTTCTACACAATCGTTAATCGACTATAGTAATTGATACTTACGGTGTCTCTCTTTTAGATTTTTGTATTCTGTATGTGTAGATGACTTTTTTGTAATTTTTAAAGAAATTAAGCTGTTTTTGAAATAAAAAATTTGTCACTCTTTTTTATCTTTTTTTTTGTTCTTTTTAGTTAAATCGGTGAATCCTAAAATTTGGTACGCTATGCTAATTATAGTATATCAATGTGTAGTATACTAAGAATATTAAGAGTACGATGATTCAACGGTAATTATGGAATATCAATATGTAATATACCAAGAATATTTGGTATACTGTTTAACGTATTCTAACAAAGTATATAATTTAACATTAATCATGGTATTTCAATGTACAATGTACCAAAGAATATTGAGAATACCAGAATTTTAATATTAATCATGGTATTCTAATATGTAATATACCAAGAAAATTTGGTATACTACAACATACTCAAAAATGTAATATACCATGATTCAATAGTAATCATGCTAATCAATGTGTAGTATACCAAGAGTATTAAAAATACCATTTAACATATTCAAATAAAATATATCATGATTCAATAGTAATTATAATATACCAAAAATTAGTATACCAAGAATATTAGGAATACCATGATTTGATCGTAGTCATGATATACCAATGTGCAATATATCAAAAAACTTAGAGTACCATTTAACATACTCAAATAAAATATATCATGATTCTATAGTAATTATGATATACCAAAAAGTAGTATACCAAGAATATTGGGAATACTATGATTGCCGAATTATGATATATCGATATGTAGTATACTACGAATATTGAAAATACCATAATTCAACAGTAATCATGGTATATTAAATAGATACCAAATAGATATAATACTAAGAATATTGAGAATACCATATTTTCTTTTTAACAAAAGAAGAAATTTGGAGTCTGCCAAAGAGATACAAATCAAATCGAACAAAGCAACAAACAAATCCTAAACAACTAGAGTTACTAAAGATTTGACTATATAATGTCAATTTTTGAAGTTACCTTTGCCAAACCTAATATAAGACTAAAATATTATCAATTTTCTTTATGTGTTGTCATACCATGCCATTTTCTCAATGGTAATTTGAAGTTTGGGGGCATGGTGGGGTCATTATTTTTATCCCTATGGAATATTTTTGTCCTTTGCCCATTAAATAATGAAAGAATTACATCCTATATCAGTCGGCCCAATCTCACAATCAAAATTAGCCCACTTTTTAAATATTTTATCCGACAAGGCCCATCTTATAAATATTGCGCAAAAAGAATTTCATCCTTTAACGTAGCGTGAAGAAGAGAGATGGACAGCCTCTTTTACAAATTTTCTTTTCTTTCTTCAATTTTCAGAGTAAAGAGATCGAAGGCGAAGTCAATCAAGAGGCCGACGAACTTAACAACGTCATCGAAAAATAAATCTCCGGCAGTGGATAACCTTCTTTACTTATTTTCTTTTTTTTCTTCAATTTTCAGGGTTAAAAGGTCGACGACAAAGTCAGCAACGTCATTGGAGAATGAATCTCCGGTGGTGAACAACCTCTTTTTTTCTTCTTTCTCTTATTTTTCTGATATACATTATTATACAATCCATATACAAGTTTATACATAGTTATGCACAATCATACATGTACGGCATATGTATAATGAAATTGAAATTTTCATATATATTTCTTACTTTTTCTTGAACAATTCATGTAAAATTTACTTTTCTTATTAATTTCTCTGCCAAATCACGAACTTGCAACAAATTCTTTTATATCATATAAGTTTGAATCAACGAAATTAGGGAAAAGTAAACTATCCTTTAGGAGAAGTTACAAACTTGTCTATCCTTTAGAAAAATCATTCAAATTGAATGTAAAAATTATGGCATCACAAAAACCCAAACAACTCTATTATAATAATTGTTTCAGTATCTTTTACCTTAAAACAGATAACAATTAAATTTGTATGCGATTTGGATTGATTCAGCACAAGTAATCAAGACTGTTAAATAAATGAATTAAACATAAAATAAATGACCAAACCAGTTGTGACGTTGAGTCTGGGCTCAGATTTAAGCTGAACAATAGTTTTGTGCTCGACTGGACCGTCGATTCGAAGCCAAATGTGTATAAAGAACTATGATTAAAATAAGAACCTTTTAATAGCTAGAAAGTAGAGAAATAAGTGTGTATTGCCTTGATATGCGTGTTCTAATGTCTCTATTGAATAAAAAACTTCCTCTTTATATAGTAGGGGAGTTTTACCCCTAGTACAGTTCTAAAAAAAGTAAAAATCCTCCTTGTATGTCAATCACTGATACACTACCGACGTCGGGCGAGATCTCGTCGTGATATCCGGTTGGGTGCGGATATCACGGTCCTCTGTTAGTCGTGTGCAACCATTTGTAGTGCTTTCCGAGGTCTTGGAGCTCGTTCCGGGTTCGGGGGGTGTTGTCTTGTCAGGCCCGGTGGCGAGCACCCTGCTCCAGCCTCGATTCAAAGAGTTCTCAGATTCGATCTTTATCTCATACATTCATACTTCTTACTTCGTTTGACTCACCGGGAACTCAGAGTGTGTGCTAACCCCAAGTTCACCCGTATACAGATAGTCCCCTCGTTTCTCAGAGAGTAGGTTCGCCGAAACAATTGGAAACGATAGATGAGCCCCGGTTTCTTCCTTCGTATGTTACAACCGAGACGATGAATAAGCTGAAACATCCCATCAGTCACATCGCTCTGACTTCGTACACGTGTCAATCATCGGCTGATCGCCTCCGAATGTGAAATGTCGCGTATTGGTTACATTTTCTCCTATAAAAGCTTCGACCTTTTGTACTTCTTCCACTTTTCGGTCCTAGCTTTTACCTTCAAATTCTCTAGCAGCTATCCACTCTTTCAAATCTTCATCTCTTTACCTTTGATCTTCAATTCTTCATAACTGTTCTTAGGTTTCTACCCAGATCTTCATCCTACCTTCAAACCTTCATACTCTTTCCTTCAAACCTTCATACAGTCCCTTCATATCTTCATATCTTTCCTTCAAACCTTCATATAGTCCCTTCAAATCTTCATATCTTCCCTTCAAATCTTCATATTTTCCAGATCACAATAGCTAAGACTTCCAAATCAGCTCCTCAACAAGCTGTCTCTTCATCTTTCCACCAGGCCACAGGTATCGAGGCTGCCGTTCCTGAGTTAGTTGCTCTCGAGACGGCTACTCCCGAGGCGGTTGTAAAGTGAATGCTACCGAAGTGGCCCCAGAGCCCCCCATGAAAATCTTTATACCTGGGGGGTGTTCAATCGGAGACAACTTCAAAGTCAAGAAGGCCTAATCCAAATAAAGACCGAGGTGAAGGGGCATCGAGATATATATGCTTCATTACCGATGATACCCTTCCCATAGTCCGAGAGGACTGTAAATGGGAAGGTAAGGACGTGGTAGTCCCCGGGCCTAAGGACGATATTACTACCCATGTGGAGGGATATTTAAGTGTTTACACTTACTCTTTCATGCTGGGACCGGTAGACCTAGTAGTTCTGGCCTTTTCAAGAGATATGAGATGTGCCTTGGGCAAATCCACCCGTCTCTTTGGAGGATCGTGATCCTCCTACGTTATTTTGTGAACAATATCGAATCTCCTAGGTTCACCCTTGATCACCTACTCCGTCTGTACTATCCACGAATTTTTCGAGAGGGACTAATCAAGCTCGTTCGCCGGGCTAGCAAGGTTCCCTTTTTGAGCATTGATTAGGATCGAGACCGAGGCTGGCATGGGCGCTTTGTTCGGGTAAAAATTAAAGATTTGATCTGTCACACCTCCTTTTTTCCGAGGAATAGGGGAGTTTTTCCAATTAAAGTGACATTATTCGAAATGAGATTATTTATTTATTTATTTAGAGTCTCCACTTGGGATAATTATTGTGGTGTCCCAAGTCACCAGTTTAGTTTAAAATACCAAATCGAGGAAATTGACTCTATTTATGGTCCGCGAACACAGAAGACCAGGTAAGAAATTCTGTTAACCCGGGAGAAGGGGTGAGGCACTCCCGAGTTTCGTGGTTTTAGCACGGTTGCTCAACTATTAATAATTGGCCTAATTAGCTGATTTATTCCATGTTTAAAACCCATTGTGATTTTGACTTTTTCTAGCCGCTTAACAGAATTTTAATTACTTTTAGGATGTATGGAGTTTATTTGAATAAGTCGTGATGTCGTGCACTTATTATTTTTGTACACATTGTGAATCGCGTCACGTGAAACGCACCTGCGATTTATAACATGTTTATTATTATTATTATTATTATTATTATTATTATTATTATTATTATTATTATTATTATTATCATCATCATCATCATCATCATCATCATCATCATTTGAAGTTGTGATCAAGTCATTTGAAATGCGCACTTGAATCGGGATTTACGAATCATGACTATGCCGCGCGAACCGTACCCATAGTCACGATGATTTATTTAAAAGCACCTAAAGGAAACTACGATATTTGAGAATTATTTTTCCCAAACTACTTGGAGATTTGTTGTGAGGCTATAATTCATGGTAAGTTCTTTGTAGGATCGATTGTTGAATTCTTTGGCAGATTCGTCTGCCTTATTAAGCTGGAGTTATTATAATTCTAAAATTCATATAGTATTTCAGCTATGTTGAAACAGATTGGGTATGAATATGCATGGGCTAAACATGAAGCCCTTAGTGAAGTTGGTCCGCAGGTTCTTTATTGACTAGTTGCTGTCGAGGGCCCATTTTAAATCCCCTTATGGGCCAGCTGTAGCGTTAATGAGCTCTGGATTGAAGCCCAAATTGCTTACCACTTCTGCGTACCACATTTGTGGTAAATTAAATGGACCAGCTTACTGCTCAAGCCCAATTTAGCTCAAAATCATATGGGTGCACGTAAATATTACAGGTTCCAACAAAGCACAAATATATGAAATTCATAATATTGTATGGTTAACTTGTAATAATAGACAAAGAATTCAAATTTGCTGGAATTAAACTTAGTACATCACAGTGACTATTCCTATCAAATACAACTTCAAAACTAAAAATTAACTATATGAATACACATATGTCTACGTCCCAGATTCTTCTTTACTGCTTATAGGAGAGTGAAACTATCAACTAACACATTGCAGCATTGCATGGAGTCTTTTAATCCTCAAATTTGATCAACCAGTGATCAAACTTGAGGATTAACTGACTTTAGCTTAAACAATGTCCTTCAAAACATGATTGTTTAACCGGGCAAATACCAAACCAAATTCTAGATCAGAAGATAAGTAAGTTTCACTCAATATAACATTTAAACATAACTAAGCAATAATTGACTAGGCAGTAGATCAGCAGATGAAGTCTTCGAAGCAGCAAGCAATTACAACTTAGATTTTAACTCAAGCAAATAGTTTCATTAACAGAACAATACAAACAGACCTTATAGGGAACATTATAAACACATAGATGTAGGCAAGGTCATGAAATCAACAGTTTACTTATCATTTACATATCTCAAAGAAGAATTACAGATAAAGTTTCTACATACCCAGAAGCAGAAATCAGTAGAAGAATTTGACAAGGTACAAGTCAGAATTGAAAGGTGAGATTCAGCAGCAAAGAACAACAACAAACTTCAACAATTAAAACAAGCAATATCACAGCTTGAATGCTACCCAAAATACCACAAAGTGAAGAAGATAAATAGAGATGTGTGCGAAAATTCAGTAGTAGATTCGCTTATGTGTATCTGTCTATCTGTGTGTTTTCTGCCAGAATTCTCCTCCAGAATTTCAACTCACTTTTTTTTAATTTATTTTTAGCTAAGTTTAATTTTGCAGATAGTTTTTAGGATTAGCATTCTTTGTATCTGCTCTATGAGCATGCATATATATATATATATATATATATATATATATATATACACGAATGCTGAATGAGAGAAAGTCTAATGGGGGAAGGGAATATGTCAGCGTAAATCAAGGGACTGTCATAGGGGAGGGAATATTTTTGCAACTGAAAAATGTCAGCTGCACTATTTGCAGTTAATCCTTTTCTTTCCCCACCCTTCTTCTTTTATTTTCTACCCCTAAGGCCCCCAAAGCCTAATTTCTTTTCAAATACAGCCTCCAACCCGCCTAAACATGCACTTACTAAACCAAGACCAATGGCTTGCCTGTTAAACAAGGGGGGTCTCCATTTGACCAAATAACAAAAGCACGGAGCAACAGAAAAACTTTCAAAGCATTGACTCTTTAACACTAAATGCATCAAAATTAACCAGTAGTTATGTAATCCTGAACATGAAAATAGAGAACTGGTTATTCGTTAAAACATATTATGCTAATATGTAAAAAAGAACACAGAACAAAAGAAGAAGGAGAAGAAGAAGAAAAGAAAGTAAACGGACATTATCTAAACAAAACGAAGCAAGCTTTTCTGGTAACATTCGTCAACCAACGGGTCCGAGCACTTTTTGAAATGAGCCGAAAGTAACATCAATCGATTGACGTGAGTTTCGAGTCGAATCGCGTTCTGAAATTTCAAGAACCGACAATGGTGGAATTAGGGTTTCCAACTTCTTAGATCTAAAATCCGTGAAGTTGTAGGGATTTTTGAAGGGAATAGTTTGGGGATGAGGAGGCAAAGGAGATTTTGTGGTAGTGATTTGGGGTTGTTTGGAGGTGGTCTGCCGTCGTGGGGCGATTTCCGGTAGCGGCTTCTGAGAGAGATGAAGAGTGAGAGCATCGCTAGGGTTTTGGGGGTCGGGGGAACCAGGTTCGGACAGATAGCAGGGAATGGGGTAGGGAGTTCCAGGCCGTTGGATTAAGGGAAATCAAGGGTTGAGATTAAACGTGACCAAAAGGGTGTCATTTTGGTCACTGAGGGGGTTGGACCGGGTATTGGGATTGGGCTGGACGGGATGCGATCAAGATTGAGCTTGAAACAACTGGCCCAGTCCTTATTTTAACTTAACAGCCCTTTCATTCTTTCTTTTAGATTTTCAAAAACGGCCACATTACTTCTAGTTGAATTTATTTTGCAAAAAGACCCAATTAGAATTTAAACTAATTAATTAAATGATTAAAGTTAATGTATATTTTTTGTGATTTTTGTTTCAAATATGTTACTAACCTATGAGTAGTTCTTGAATGCAATTAGCACACTAAATAAAATATAAAAAATTATTTTTTGATAATTTTCATGATTTAAACATTTCTGAATATGCGTGAATAATGCAAAGCAAAAAATAAAGAAAAATTTCTAAAATTCTATAAAAGCAATTAAAATTATATTTGGACTATTGTTTGGAGTAATTTTCTATGTGGGGCAAAAATTAGGTGCTCACAGATGCCCCTCTTTGCTCGAGAACATGAAGAGTTTTCGAGCAAAGATAAAGTGAGTAATTACGAGCAATTTTTGCCCGTTTGACAATCCATGTGAAGCATTTGGAAAAATTTATCCGAACCTTACTTCAAAAGTTGCCTACATATTCTTGGCTATAAAGGAATCAGATCAGTATAGTTCTGGAAGTTTTGGTAGCCGGGACTACCAAAAAGCTATGATTTCACTGCTGTTGCTGCTTGTTGAACTCCTTATTTCACCAAAATCAAAATGAAAAGAAACTAAACAAGTCTATGTGCCATGAGTTACAAAGTTCCTATCTCTAAGTCTTCTGAAACTTGATCTTGAGTCTTGACTGGTTCTTCATGCAGACTCTAATCTGAATCTTGATGCTTGCCGGCTGTATGTGCTAGTTCATTCTTCTAAGGCTTCTTTTGATCAAAACGAAAAATGCAATGCTCGTGACCTCAGTTATGTCTTGAGCAGTCCACGTCCCTTCATTCACTTTTGCATTTTGGATTCACTTCTTATTTTGGATTGAGACTTTTTCTTCCGATCATCTCGAATCTTGTGCCTCGAGGTAAAACTTGCTCAGTCACCGAAATAAATAAAAGAACAAAAATTTTCTGCCCCAGTTCTCACTAGGAAAATTTCGTGAGTTATTTGTGACAAAACTCTGTACTACTTCATTATTGTAAGCAATAAAAGGCTGGGATTTGTGTACCCTGGGAAAACAGGGGCTAAGGAGTAGAAACTTTATGTCAAAGTAAAATCAACCAGGGAATGGAGACCCTATGTTGGAGAAAGTACTAGGGAGTGGTGACCCTATGTTTAAAATAGAATCAACTAGGGAGTGGAGACCCTATGTTGGAAAAGGAGACTAGGGAATGGAGACACTACGTCTAAAATAAAATCAATTAGGGAGTGGAGACCCTATGTTGGAAAAGCGACTAGGGAGTGGAGACCCTATGTCTAAAATAAAATCAACTAAGGAGTGTAGATCCTATATTGGAAAAGCGATTAGGGAGTGAAGACCCTATGTCTAAAAATAAAATCGACTAGGGAGTGGAGACCCTATGTCTAAAAATAAAATCGACTAGGGAGTGGAGACCCTATGTTGGAAAAACGACTAGGGAGTGGAGACCCTATGTCTAAAAATAAAATCAACTAGGGAATAGAGACCCAATGTTGGAAAAACGACTAGGGAGCGGAGACCCTATGTTGGAAAAGCGACTAGGGAGTGGAGACCCTATGTCTAAAAATAAAATCGACTAGGGAGTGGAGACCCTATGTTGGAAAAACGACTAGGGAGTGGAGACCCTATGTCTAAAAATAAAATCAACTAGGGAATGGAGACCCTATGTTGGAAAAACGACTAGGGAGTGGAGACCCTATGTTGGAAGAGAGACTAGGGAGTGGAGACCCTATGTTGGAAGAGAAACTAGGGAGTGGAGACCCTATGTCTAAAATAAAATCAACTAGGGAGTGGAGACCCTATACTACCATGATTTTGAACTTTCTTTCTTTGCCTTTTCTTTTATTGAGAGAATGAGTAAATGTGGGAAGGAATTGGGAGAAAACTTCCCTTTTGGGGTTACTGCTGCTGCAGAGCTATTTTAGTTTCCTCGCAGTTTCCTTTTGGTTGTACCTGCTTCTTGCAAGGTTACTTTTGGATCGCATATGTTTTTCCTGTTTTTTCAAACAAAGAACAATTTGTCAGTTTGAAACAGTGGTTGGTTTTGCGGTCTTGAGTGTTTTAATCACTTGATATTGGCCGTCTTGTTGATGACAATTCAAACTGCAACTAGTTGTTTCCTGGATATCAATTGCATTTCTAGCTTTAGAGAACCCTTGCTTTTCCCAAAATTTACCATGACAGTTGGTCGCGTGGGACCTAACCCTTTTCAACTTTATTTTGCCCTTGTGGGCATTCGACTTCTTTCTTCCAGTTTTTAACTTCAGAGCGTTTGGGAATCCTTGGCGTTTCAAACCTTGCCAAGGCTGTTAGTCGCGTGGGACTCAACCTTTTCAACTTCATTTTCGCCCTTGTAGGCACTTTAATTTGACTTCTTTCTTTCTAGAGTTTTCAATTTCAAAACATCAACCATTATGGTCAGGTGGGGTTAATTTGATGCCCCTGCCGAATTTGGGTGCCTGTTTATATATTAGCTTGTATCAAACGAGAGCCCTATAAATCAGTCTTGTCATCCCTCCTTTGCCTTAGTTTTGGAACAGAGTTAGACCGAAAGGTATTTAAAGAAAAACAAACAATGGAATGGACAATGAATTTAGAGAAGAGGTATCCCTTCTGGGGAAAAGAAAGAAGGATTTAGTTGGAGTACGTGTGAACTTCAATGAACATGACATGCCTTTTGGACTGGATGCCTGATCTGTGTAAACCGTCTGACTCTCAGAAATTCATCACAACTCTAGCATCGAAACCGAGAAACCTTGCTTAGGACTGTATGGATTCCAATGGCTGTGAAGATCCTCTTTTCGATTAGTAGTTCCCTTTCGGGTTTTCACCAGCTGACCTCTCTCATTTCTCTTCTCACCATCGCCTTATAGTGCCTTTTGTGGATTTTCACTAACAAGACTCTTTCATTTTCATTTTCTCTGCTCGCTGTCGCCCTATGGTGCCCATGAGGGTTTTCATCAATAAGACTCTCTCATTTTATTTCTCTCATTTTGGTTACATCAGATCCAAGTGACTGTATCCTCCAATTCTTTGAACGTTCCCGTTGATTGATCGGAAGGACTTGAAAATGATTTGGGTAAAAAGGATTTGGATTTAATTACAACTTTGGAACCTTTCATATGAAACCATCACTGAACCAAAGGTAACATCTGCCCCAGTTTCAACTTTTGGGGAAATGAGGATTTTTGTTTTGGTGTGACTGAACTCCAGAGAGAGGCTGCCTACGTATCCTTTTGGAATCAAGTCAAACGTAGTTCAAGGAACTTTGTTATTTGTTTTCTTTTCCTTTTTTTTCGATAACTCCTTTAGGTTCCAAAGAGGGTAAATAAAGAAAAGTAAACGACTCAAAGGGTTGGCAAAAAGGGTTAATGGTGTTTGGGTAGCGGGAATGAAAGCCTTCGTCATCCCAATCAGAGAATATTAATTTTGTGAAAAGGGGTCAAACATAATACCTTTTTACTATGTCTGCATTGATAGTTGTCTCGGGATCATTTCCCCCGATATCTCCCAAATACAACGCTCCCTTTGGCAATACTCTTCTTATAATATACGGACCTTTCCAATTTGGAGCAAAGTTTCCTTTGGCTTCTTCATGATGTGAGAGAATACGTCTCAGAACAAACTGGCCCACTTCAAATTTTCTGGGCCGCACTTTCTTATTATAAGCACGAGCCATTCTTTGTTGGTACAACTGCCCATGGCAAACCGCGGTCATTCGCTTTTCATCGATCATGGTCAATTGTTCCAAACGGGTTTTGACCCATTCTTCATCCTCAATCTCAGCTTCTACAATGATTCGAAGAGAGGGAATCTCAACTTCTGGAGGTATTGCAGCTTCAGTGCCATAAACCAATAAGCAGGGTATGGCCCCAATTGACGTGTGTGCGATACCCCAATAGTGCAAAGAGAAAATTCTCATGCCATTGTCTAGAACCCTGAATTATTTTCCTGAGGATCTTCTTGATATTCTTATTCGCCGCTTCAACAGCTCCATTAGTTTTTGGCCGATAAGGGGTTGAATTACGATACGTGATTTTAAATTGTTCACATACCTACCTTATCAAGTGGTTATTCAGATTTGCAGCATTGTCTGTAATGATAGTTTTAGGAATACCAAAACAACAAATAATGTTGGAATGCACGAAGTCCATTACTGCTTTCTTGGTGACAACTTTGAAGGTAACTACTTCGACCCACTTTGTGAAATAATCAATGGCAACCAGGATGAATTTGTGCCCATTTGAAGCTTTCGGCTCGATCGACCCAATAACATCCATGCCCCAAGCAACAAACGGCCAAGGTGCTGACATAGGATGTAACTCTGAAGGTGGTGCGTGAATCAAGTTGCCGTGTATCTGGCACTGATGGCATTTCCGGACGAAACTGAAATAATCTTTTTCAATGGTCATGCAGTAATAACCTGCCCGAAGGATTTTCTTTGCAAGGATATATCCGTTCATGTGAGGCCCACAAACTCCGGAATGCACTTCGTTCATGATCTCTTCAGCTTCTCGGGAATCTATGCATCTTAACAGATTCAGATATGGGGTTCTTTTGTATAAGACCTCGCTAAAAAGAAACTACTTGCAAGCCTTCTGATAGTTCTCTTTTAGTCTCCACTAGCTTGCTCGGGATATTCTTTTTTTTTCAAAAACCTTTTGATATCATATTACCGTGGCTGAACTTCTGACTCCATTTTAATTGTGTTATAATAACCATGCCTTTCTCAGACTTGAATTTTCAGCGGGTCAATGTGACAATTATCGGGGTATGGCAGCATTGAGGCCAAAGTAGCTAGTGCATCTGCTAGTTCATTGTGGAGTCGAGGAATATACCTGAACTCAACGGACTTGAACTGTTTACTAAGATCTTCTACATGTTGCCTGTATAGGATGAGTTTGATATCTCAAGTTTCCCATTCGCCTTGGGCTTGTCGAATGATCAAATCGAAATCTCCCATAATTAACAATTCTTCTATATCCATGTCAACGGCCATGTTCATGCCCATGATACAAGATTCATACTAGGCTGTGTTATTTGTGCAAAAGAACTGAAGCCGAACTGTTGCCGGATAATGCTGCCCTGTGGGTGAAATCAAAATTGCTCCGATTCCGACACCATTTGCATTTCCAGCTCCATCGAAGAACATTTTCCAAGTATTGGTGCCCTCTGGCATTACTTCAATTGAGTTCACTTCCTTGTCTGGAAAATACGTGGTTAGGGGTTGGTATTCATCATCTACCGGGTTTTCAGCTAGATGATCTGCCAAGGCTTGGGTTTTCATTGCCGTGCGAGTGACATAAACAATGTCAAATTCTGTGAGCAGGATTTGCCATTTTGCCAACCTTCCTGTAGGCATCGACTTCTGGAATATATATTTCAGAGGATCCATCCTAGTTATGAGATATATAGTATAAGCCAGCAGATAATGTCTGAACTTCAGGGCGACCCAAGTTAGGTCGCAACAAGTTCTTTCTAACAAAGTGTATTTGGCTTCATAACTGGTGAACTTCTTGCTCAGGTAATATATGACTTGCTCCCTCTTGCCAGTCACATCGTGTTGCCCCAATATACAGCCAAATTTTTTTTTTAGGACTGTCAGGTACAAAAACACAGGTCTTCCTGGCTCGGGTGGAACTAGAACTGGCGGGTTTGACAAGTATTCTTTGATTTTATCAAAAGCTTCTTGACACTCATCGGTCTATTTGATTGCCGTGTCTTTCTTTAACAGTTTGAATATGAGCTCGCAAGTGGTAGTAAGCTAGGCGATGAATCTGCTGATGTATTTTAATCTCCCTAGCAGACTCATAACCTCTTTCTTACTCTTCGGGGGTGGCAAGTGCCGAATGACCTTTATCTTTGTCGGGTCTAACTCAATGCCCTTATGACTGACTATAAACCCCAGAATCTTTCCAGACGGAACCCCAAATGCACATTTAGCTGGGTTCAATTTCAAGTCATACCTGCGCAGACGCTCAAAGAATCTTCTCAGATCTCGTTCATGGCCTTCCTGCATTTTGGATTTAATGATCACATCATCCACATACACCTCAATTTCCTGGTGCATCATGTCATGGAAGATGGTAGTCATAGCTCTGATGTAGGTTCCCCGGCATTTTTCAAACCAATTGGCGTGACCCTGTAACAATAAGTGCCCCAAGGAGTGGTGAAAGCCGTCTTTTCTGCATCTTCTTCATCCATCAGAACCTGGTGATACCTAGTATAACAATCCATGAAATACTGTATCTCATGTTTAGCATAGTTGTCAACAAGGATGTGAATATTCGGCAGCGAGAAGTTGTCCTTGGGACTCGCTTTGTTCAAATTCGGGTAATCAATGCACACTCAGGTTTTCCCATATTTCTTCGGCACTAGAACCACGTTAGCCAACCACGTGGTGTATCGCACCACTCGAATCACACTAGCTTTCAATTGTTTGGTGACTTCCTCCTTGATCTTATCACTGATATTTGCTTTGAACTTTCTTTGCTTTTGCTAGACGGGTGGATAACCGGGTTATATAGGCAACTTATGTACCACCAAATCAACGCTCAGCCCTGGCATATCATCATAGGACCATGCGAACACATCTTTGAACTCAAACAAAAGTTGGATCAATGCATCTCTAGTTCTTTCATCAGCGTAAATGCTTATCATGGTCTCTCGAATCTCTTCTGGACTGCCCAAGTTGAATGGCTTGGTTTCATTTAAGTTTGGCTTAGGCTTATTCTCAAATTGTTCCAATCCTCGATTTACTTCCATAAAAGCCTCATCTTTATCATATTCTGGTTCTTGATTCATTATTTCATAGTAAGACATCTTTTTAGGATTTGAGCATGAAGTCCGCAAGCATGTCATGTTATTTAAATCCGCATTATCAGAGCAGGATTCCCGTCTAACAGGGAATGAGGAAGCTTTCCAATTCTAGATTTTGGCATCCGATCTTATATACTGCACTTTGGCACCGCTTGTGCCTTCCCCTGGCTGGACCATGTGAGACTCATATAGCATTTGTTCAGAGATTCACAAATGTCATTGATTTCTTCGGCCATGAAGGCCTCTTCTTCTTCTTCTACATACTTTGGTGTGAAAAATGATTGGGCAAGGCATGGAATGGGCTAGGACAGGACCCACCCTTTTTCTTTGCGCTTATCAGCCCATATTCTGTCGGCCTCTGTAGCTTGGAAACCTACGCCGAAAGGCTTTTCATTGGTGGTTGAAATAATGGGTTCAGTGATACCCTGCAGAGACAACCCAAGCCCCTTTCTGGGCTTATACCCATGTCTAATCATTTGAGTGGCAACCATGACCGAAGTATTAGATAAGCAAGGTTGAGGTAATGGGGACCCTTCTTCACATTGGTCGGCTACCACAATTTTGAAAGCTTGGTATACGATATGTTCGCTACCTTCCCTAGCTTCTAGACACGGGACTGAAGGGTCCCTATAGATGGATTGCACATCTTCTCCGTAGACAATAATTTCTTGATTATCATATTTAAATTTGACCATTTGGTAGAGAGTGGAGGGAACAACTCTTGCAGCATGAATCCATGGTCTTCCCAAGAGGAAATTGTATGAGGTTTCCATGTCCAAAACCTGGAAAGTTGCCTCAAAATCCACGGGGCCAATGGTCAGAATTAGATCAATTTATCCTATGGTGTCTCTTTTGACCCCATCAAAAGCCTGGACTCAGACATTGTTAGCCCGGATTCTCTCCGTTCCAATTTTCATTCTCATGAGTGTTGAGAGAAGTAAGTGTCGACCCTAGAACCACTATCTAACATTACTCTCTTCACATAATAGCTTTCATATTTGATTGTCAAGTGGAGGGCTTTGTTGTGGGCAGCTCCCCATGGGGGAAAATCATCGCGGCTGAAGGAGATTCTGTTGACCTCAAAGAATCTTTCTGCCATTCTCTCCAATTGTTCAACAAAATATTAATCGGCACATATGCTTCATGTACTGTTTTCAGGAGTATCTTTCTTGTTCATCCGAACTCAGCAACATAGATAAGAGCGAAACCTAGGAGGGAGCCTTCCGGAGTTGGTCAACTATTGCGTATTCTGAAGCTTTCATATTTCTGAGGAACTCTTCTGCTTCCTCATTGCTGTTAGGCTTCTTGGATGGAAAACGTTTATCCTTGTTCAATTTGAACCTTTTTAGCTCATTCTGGGATATGGTACTTCCCATACTTATTCATTTCATTTACCTCTTTCATGACCTCTTTCCCCTTGTAAGTAACTACGGTTCTGTTATAATTCCAGGGGACTGCGGTAGGATCGTTCATCGGGTCATGTGGTGCGCGGCTGATAACCACGGGCTCAGTCAGCCTTGGTGAAATTACGAGCCCATGCGCCACATTGGTCCCCTTTGGTACATATAATATGGGCACATTTAGCGTAACCTTCTTCTCCTCGAACTTCCTGGGAGTATTCAAGATGAGCGGTTCTTTCTTCAGGGCCTTAGGAACATAGAGGAGATTTTTCTTAGCAGGTGCCGCCCCAATCTTTGTTTTAACAACTTGAGGAACCATAATGAATTTCTCCTCGATTTTGGCCTGTTTTGCCGCCATCTTAGGTCTTGTCCCTGAAATGGCGATGGCAATGATGGCTTCAATGCTGGATAAAACTTTTCGTCATCACAAATCATTCCAATGAGCAACCCATTATTGTGAGTTGGTAATGGATTGTTGGTCACATTAGGGATCTCTTTGTCCCTTAGCACAATTTTTTTTCCTCTATCAAGCTTTCAACTACTCTTTTGAGGGTCCAACAATCTTCTGTATCATGTCCTTCCACCCCTGAATGGTAACCGCATCTGGTTCCGACCCTGTATGATGATGACTCGGGATTCTGGCTATTGGGAGGCACAGTTTGCAGTAGACCTAGTTAGATTAAATCTTGAAGCAAACTGGAATAATGTTCACCAATAGGGGTGAAATTGGTTCTCCTGGGAGGTTTACGAGGGCATGATTATGTTGGTGTGTGTTTTGTGGTGGAGGAGGATTATATGGAGCTTAGTAGGGATGGTTATTTCTAGGAAGTGGAGCTCGGGCTTGACTATAATGCTGCTGTGGATGGGCGTAAGGTTAGGCATTCATCATAGCATAATAAGGCGATGCTATGGAATAGGAAGCATCTTGGTGTGGATAATAGTACTGTGAGGTTCTGGGCGGCATGTAAGAGCGGTCAAATGATTGACGAGGCCATCGTGATCCTGAAGCCATCATGGCTCCCTCCTCCCTCATTTTACGATTGGCAAGAGTCCCTGAATTGTTTTGGATGGCTTGGGAGGTGGCTTTCAAGGCAGCTTGACTTAATATTCGGCCAGTTTTCAAACCGTTTTCTACCATTTCCCCGATTTTGATCACTTCATCAAACAGTTTTCCCGTAGCGGACATCATGTTTTGAAAATAATCGGCCTCTTGGGCCTGCAAGAAAACTGTAACCATTTCTGTGTCATCCATTGGCGGGTTTATTCTGGCAGCTTGCTCGCGCCATCTGATAGCATATTCGTGAAAACTCTCTGCGGTCTTCTTCTTCAAATCAGACAAGGAATTTCTATCTGGAGCTATATCGACGTATTACTGGAACTGTCTGACAAAATCTTGGGCTAGACCATCCCATATGTTCCAGTGGGAGATTTCTTGATCCATATACCATTCCGAGGCAATTCCTGTTAAGCTCTCTCCGAGATAGGCCATTAACAACTCTTCCTTTCCACCATCCCCTTGTAGCTGGTTGCAGTATCTTTTTAAATGAGCAATGGGGTCTCCGTGCCCATCATACTTCTCGAACTTTGGCATTTTGATGCCCGTTGGCAAGTGGACATGGGGAAAATACACAAGTCGGAGTATGAGACACTCTTTTGGCCGCTCAGGCCCTGCATGTTTTTCAGGCTTTGTTCTAGGCTTTTCATCTTCTGAGCCATTTCCTCTTGCTCAGGGTTCCTTACTGGTCTTTCTTTTTCAATCGGGGATTCATATTGTGGTGGTTGAGCGTATGAGTCTGGAGTAACATGAGTTACATCTGGCTGAAATTGTGGGCCCTGAAAGTGAATATTGAAGGCTCAAAGCATGGCCCAAGCATGGTTGGCTATGCCATGGTGAAGACCAGTGGTGCAGAAACCACCGTTGACTGTGCTCCGGAGAATGGTGCCTGGGGCGAAACACAGAAGGCATACCAGTAAAGGATGACGTAAAGGGGTACCCAAATGGGACAAATGGATTTGCCATGGGGACGTTAGTGGTTCCGACTGTCATTGGGATCAGCTCGAGAAAACCGGGGATGGTGCTTGGCGGTTCTTTACCGCTGGACCAGGCGTCCTAATTTCCAACATGCAGAGCCATAACATCTTGTTTTCTTCGGCAATTGCCATCTCTGGTTGTGAAATAGCCGGCTCAGGGCTATCCTTAATGTTAATGATGTGGAGATTGCTTTCCGAAGCCATTGGGACCTTTTCTTTTGATCTTGTAAAATAGGGGTGAGAAGCCAGATTTCCGACAAAACCAACAACTTTAACAAGACCTACTAGAGTTGTTGCACACACCACCCTTGTCAGTTTAAAACATTTAACAGATAGGAAATCACATTGGGAATGCAAAGCACCTGGATAGTTAAATGTTTCTAAAATGTTTTTGCCTTGACTGCGTGTTTCATCCCGGCTTTCACTATCTCTTTTACCTTATAGCTCTCTTTCTTTTTATTGTTTTTGTTTTTTTTATTCATTCACATCAAACTTGATTTTTTTTTCTTTTTCTTTTGTGGTCTTTAGATCTCTCTCTTCTTCTCTCTTTTTTAATTAGATAGGCTATGACCGCATCCGATGGGATTGCCTACGTATCTTGATACCGCATGAATCAGACCATTACATAGTTCAGGAGAATAAATGCGAAATGAAAGAAAATAAAATTTTTGGGTTGTCTCAAAAATTCCATTCATAAAATCTTGTTGGTTTTTCTATTACAAGGACTCGGAGGTATTGATAACTAAGAGAAAAGGTCACGCAGACTCAAAACAAAATAACAAGCAAACTTGGTACAGACGAAAAGACAAACAGACTCAAGAAAAGTAAAATACAGGCTAAAAAAACTGAAAATTCAAGAATACATCAGAGTTTCAAATGTTGTTCTGGGCCCGGGGGACATCAGCCGGTCTCGACGCGGGCTTGCGTGCAATCTCTTCCTGGAGGAACTCTAGATCGGCCATCACCTGGCGAGCGGAGGACAAAACTAAGGTAAAAAAATATAGACCTGGTCATACCCTCACATTCGTGGCATTTCATGGCAGCGTAATCGGCTATTTCTTTGATTCTCATTCTAATGACACCATTTTCTTGGAGCAAGCGTCCAATTGTCTATGCACAGGCTTCCAGCACCTGCGTGGCTATGTTATTTTGATCTTGCAACTTTCGCATGCTCTCTTCTAATTGGCAAATCAGTGCATACAACATTCTCTTTCCATTTTGAAATCCTTTGTTTGCTGAACCATTTCATTTTCGAGGGAAACTAGCTTTTCCCTTAAAATCATGATTCCTCTATCATATCTTTATTTTAATTGGCAGGCTGACTTTGCTTGTTCTTTTGCAACTTCTATCAACTTTGCTCGAGCTTTTTCCAAGTCTTCCTCGGCCTTGGTCAGATCCGCTGCGTAATCGTGCACTTTTCGCCTCAAATTGCTTATGATTTTTTCATCTCTCTCACTTCTTATTGGCGTTTCGATGGCTACTTTCATTTTCCGAATCTGAGCTCGGAGGGCTGCATTTTCCTGGGCCAATATTTCCTTTTCTCCCTCGTCCTCAGCAGCTTGCAATCCACTATCAAATTTAACGGTTGTAACTTGATCTTCTAGTTTGCTTATGGTAGTCCCGTATTCTTTCTCTTTGTTAGCCAACCCCCCATTCTTGTGCTACATCGATGAATTCTTGGATATGGGGCCTTTTAGCCGGCCTTTCAGATTCGTCATTTGTCGTGATTCTCTTTCCATACCAAGCAACATAACCCGGTAAAATCTCGCCTTTGGACAAATCGTGTACTCGGGTGTCTGCCCCCAAATACTGGCATTCGCTCCAAATTTGGGGAACCACATTTTTAGGAAATTGGGTATCGGAGCGGATTTCAACCACATGAGTACTAAGATCTTCATCTTTAGGGACCGTTTGGCATCTTTCAAGTTGTTTCAAAATCCGGTACGGGGCATAGGGCTGGATGCTTCGGAGACCCATCAGAAGGAAGTATGGACCGGTGGTGGGCATGTAAATAATCTCATCAATTGGGAGCCAACCCAATGTCCATTCTATCTAATCCACGGTTATATAACGAAGGCGGGTGATCCATTCTTTGACCCCTTCTAGCATCTCGAATCCTGTCACTCGTGTACCAAATTCTTCATTGCAGTTTTTCCCAGTAGAACTGTTATTCATGTATCGGGGACGGTGGCAAAGGTGCTCGATCATCCATATTTGTAATAACAGATTGCACCCTTCAAAAAACCTGACTCCGACCTTACAAGAGGTGAGGGCTCGGGATATATCTGGCACAATCATGGGTGCGAGGGTACTTTTGGCCTGGGTAGTCAAAACGTGGACAACTCCGGCTATACACAAATCAATGTGCCCATCTTCCATCGGAAACACCAGAAGGCCTAAAAGTGCTACCATGAAGGCAAAGCATCTATGCGTCTCCCATTTTGACTGGTTTCCTTTACTGCAAAGTCCATTTTCTGGGTCCTCGAATCATCTTAAGTGCCTATACCACTGGTATATAAAGTGAAAAGTGCAAACTCCAGCTGCTAGACCTTCTGTCTTGATTTGTCTGCTTATTTTTAGTAAGTCCAGATACTTGTGGGGAGTAACGGTCCTTTGAGACACTAGGTACTTATGCCTTAATCCCTTTGTACTCCCAGCATAATCCGCCATTTCTTCCAGAATAGGTGTAAGCTCAAAATCCGAGTAGTGTAACACATTGTAAGCGGGGTCCCAGAATGACACAGTGCCTCTATCAAATCCCTTCTACGTTGAATCTTTAATAGTCCAGTGAGCGCCCCCAGGTATTAATTGACCCTTTCTCTTCCTTGTTTCCCTAAATGCTCCCACCACATATGGAGTGCTAGCGGAATATGATCCATAACCTTCACCGGTAAATTCTAAACAGTGCTCATTCTGCAAATTTTAAAAATTAGAGTGACTAGGTTAAAACATGTGAATTTTATTTAAAATCTTTTCTTTTTTTTTTTTGAAAATAGATCACGACTACTTTTGCAAATACGACCCTTCAGCACTTCGGACAGGAAGATTTTAGAGTTGTGCTCGCTAAGTGGCCAAAACTTGGAAAAAGGATTATAGGTGGCTATTATTGCAAAAATGGCCTTTCGGCGTCCCGTTGGGACATTCTAGCTATTTGGACAAAAGCGGCATCACCCAACTTTATTTACGATAAAATGATAGCATTTCCTATTTTTGGATATGTTTTGCAAAAACGGGCTGAACCTGAAGAAGGTTGCCTACGTATCTCATATCCGGTGAGAATCAAACCCACGTAGTTCGGTAAGTTCTGAGGCAACAGGGAATGGTAACTTATTCTGAAATGACTTTTTCCTTTTTCAAAATTTTAGCAGTGTTTCGAGATTTTCAAATATCTGGATTTTTCAGAACTGGGTAAATTTTCTCTCACCTACCTCACTCTTGGTTTTTTTCCCTACTCTAGAAGTCGATCAACATGCGAGCCGAAACAAACAAATGCACAAGTAGCATGTAAAATGCATCAGGATGGTCTTTTAATTTGGGTACACCTATTCTAGACGGACCCAACCCCTGTGTGGAGTCCCCAAAGTCAAATGCACATGATGCAAACAAACGTTCCTACTAGGGATCAAGCATGAGGCTATGTTATTCCAAGTTTAAATCCTGGGGTGTGTTGTTCTAGACCAGGCTTACCCGAGCAGACGACTCGAGCCGAGAGGAAAACGTATCAGGAACCAAAAGGCCATCCGGCTTTATAATTGATCCGATCCTCGTTCTAAATTATGGATATGACACTCTAACAGAAAAGAAGCCGGGTCAGCGTGTGCTTCCCAGAAGGTTCAAAAGACTCAGAGAAAAGAAGGGTTTCATAACAATTTATATATGCAGTTCACAGAATATCAAAGCGGTAAAAAGCGACATTTAGCACATTAGGCTCAAACACGTAAAAATCAGATAAAAAACCAAAGCCAAGTATAACAGTTATTCCAAGCTCGAATTCTGAACCCTGAACCAGAGATTCTGGGTTCGATCCCCAGCAGAGTCGCTAGAACTGTCACACCTCATTTTTTTCGAGGGATAGGGGAGTTTTTCCAATTAAAGTGATATTATTCGAAATAAAATTATTTATTTATTTAGATTTGCCACTTGGGATAATTATTGTGGTGTCCCAAGTCACCACTTTAGTTTAATTATTGGCAGATTCATCTGCCTTATTAAGCTGGAGGGATTATAATTCTAAAATTCAGATAGCATTTTAGCTATGTTGAAACAGATTTGGTATGAATATGCATGGGCTAAACATGAAGCCCTTAGCGAAGCTGGTCCACAGGTTCTTTATTGACTAATTGCTGTCGAGGGCCCATAGTAAATCCCCTTATGGGCCAGCTGTAGCGTTAATAGGCTTTGGATTGAAGCCCAAATTGCTTACCACTTCCGCGTACCACATTTGTGGTAAACTAAATGGACCAGCTTACTGCCCAGGCCCAATTTAGCTCAAAATCATATGGGTGCACGTAAATATTACACGTTCCAACAAAGCACAAATATATGATATTCATAATATTGTATGCTTAAATTGTAATAATAGACAAAGAATTCAAATTTGCTGGAATTAAACTTAGTACATCACAGTGACTATTCCTATCAAATACAACTTTAAAAATGAAAATTAACTATATGAATACACATATTTCTGAGTCACAGATTCTTCTTCACTGCTTGTAGGAGAGTGAAACTATCAACTAACACATTGCGGCATTGCATGGAGTCTTTCAATCCTTAAATTTGATCAACTAGTAATCAAACTTGAGGACTGACTGACTTTAGCTTAAACAATGTCCTTCAAAACATGATTATTTAACTGGGCAAATGCCAAACTAAATTCCAGATCAGAAGATAAGTAAGTTTCACTCAATATAGCATTTAAACATAACTAAGTAGTAATTGGCTAGGCAGTAGATCAGCAGATGAAGTCTTTGAAGCAGCAAGCAATTACAACTTAGATTTTAACTCAAGCAAATAGTTTCATTAACAGAACAATACAAACAGACCTTACAGGGAACATTATAAACACATAGATGTAGGCAAGGTCATGAAATCAACAGTTTACTTATCATTTACATATCTCAAAGAAGAATTACAGATAAAGTTTCTACGTACCCAGAAGCAAAAATTAGTAAAAGAATTTGACAAGGTACAAGTCAGAATTGAAAGGTGAGATTCAGCAGCAAAGAACATCAACAAACTTCCGCAATTAAACCAAGCAATTTCACAGCTTGAACGCTACCCAAAATCCCAGAAAATGAAGCAGATAAATAGAGATGTGTGCAAAAATTCAGTAATGGATTCTCTTATGTGTCTTTCTCTATCTGTGTGTTTTCTGCCAGAATTCTCCTCCAGAATTTCAACTCACTTTTCTTTTATTTTTAGCTAAGCTTAATTTTGCAGATAGTTTTTAGGATCAACATTCTTTGTATCTGCTCTATGAGCATGCATATATATATATATATATATATATGCTGAATGCTGAATGCTGAATGAGAGAGAGTCTAATGGGGGAAGGGAATATGTCAGTGTAAATCAAGGGACTATCAGAGGGGAGGAAATATTTTTGTAAATAAAAAATGCTAGCTGCTCTATTTGCAGTTAAATCCTTTTCTTTCTCCACCCTTTTTCTTTTATTTTCTACTCCTAAGGCCCCCAAAGCCTAATTTCTTTTCAAATACAACCCCCCAATCCGCCTAAACATGCACTTACTAACCCAAGACCAATGGGCCTGCCTGTCAAACAAGGCAGGTCTCCATTTGACCAAATAACAAAAGCACAGAGCAACAGAAAAATTTTCAAAGCAGTGACTCTTTAACACTAAATGCATCAAATTAACCAATAGTTATGTAATCCTAAACATGCAAACAGAGAATTGGTTATTTGTTAAAACCTATTATGCTAATATGTGAAAAGAACACAGAACAAGAGAAGAAGGAGAAGAAGAAGAAAAGAAAGTAGACGGACATTACCTAAACAAAACAAAGCAAGCTTTTCTGGTAACATTCGTCAACCAACGGGTCCGAGCACTTTTTGAAATGAGCCGAAAGTAACATCAATTGATTGACGTGAGTTTTGAGTCGAATCGCGTTCTGAAATTTCAAGAACCGATAATGGTGGAATTAGGGTTTCCAACTTCTTAGATCTAAAATTCATGAAGTTGTAGGGATTTTTGAAGGGAATGGTCTGGGGATTAGGAATAAGGAGGCGAAGGAGATTATGTGGTAGTGATTTTGGGTTGTTTGGAGGTGGTCTGCCGTCGTGGGGCGATTTCCGGTAGCGGCTTCTGAGAGAGATGAAGAGTGAGAGTGTCGCTAGGGTTTTGGGGGTCGGGGGAACTGGGTTCGGACAGATATAAAGGAATGGGGTAGAGAGTTCCAGGCCGTCAGATTAAGGAAAATCAAGGATTGAGATTAAATGTGACCAAAACAGTGTCATTTTGGTCACTGAGGGGGTTGGACCGGGTATTGGCATTGGGCCGGACGGGATGCGATCAAGATTGAGCTTGAAACAACTGGCCCAGTCCTTATTTTAACTTAACAGCCCTTTCATTCTTTCTTTTAGATTTTCAAAAACGGCCACATTACTTCTAGTTGAATTTATTTTGCAAAAAGACCCAATTAGAATTTAAACTAATTAATTAAATGATTAAAGTTAATGTATATTTTTTGTGATTTTTGTTTCAAATATGTTACTGACCTATGAGTAGTTCTTGAATGCAATTAGCACACTAAATAAAATATAAAAAATTATTTTTTGATAATTTTCATGATTTAAACATTTCTGAATATGCGTGAATAATGCAAAGCAAAAAATAAAGAAAAATTTCTAAAATTCTATAAAAGCAATTAAAATTATTTTTGGACTATTGTTTGGAGTAATTTTCTATGTGGGGCAAAAATTAGGTGCTCACATGATCCCTCACGAGTTACTTCCATTTCCCGAGAAGTGGAATGCATCTCGTAAGTGTAGTCTTTCCTTAAGTGTCAAGTCTCCTTTGTTTCCTTTCTCACCATCAGTATTTGTGATCGTACAGCCGTTGCTGGGGTTCCCAATGCGGTTCCCTGGCTCAAAGAGTGGATTGAAGGCATCTACAAGTAGATGTCATACTCCGAGCACTCGTGGAGCAAGCTTCCAAAGGGCAGATGGGAGGCCCGTTCTTATGGTAAGGCTCTCCCTTGAATAGTTATTATTACGTCCCAAACTCATGTAATGCTGACTTTTTCTCTTTCCTTCGTCGGTTTGCCTAAGACCACCGAACTTAGGCTGCTGGAAAGGGACGGGGTGC
>MCJB01048608.1:83866-101352 GCA_002018475.1 Nicotiana obtusifolia | reverse complement strand
GGGGGGGGGGGGGGGGGGGGGGGGGGGGGACTCGAAAGGTACCGTTTGAGTTCTGCCAAATCTTGTTGGCATTTCGGGGTCCAGGAAAAGTTACTCTTCTTCTTCAATAGTGAGAAGAACCGATGGCTTTTGTCCGAGGACCGTGATATAAACCGGCCTAGGGCGGTTATACGCCCGGTCAGCCTCTGAACAGCCTTGACTTGTCCACCGCGCTGATGTCTTCTATGGCTTTAATTTTGTCGGGATTGATCTCGATCCCTCGATTGGATACCATGAACCTAAGGAATTTTCCGGATCCGACCCCGAACGCACACTTTTTTGATTTCAGCTTCATATTGTATCTCTTCAATATGTGGAAGGTTTAATGTTCCAAATGGTCTTTTGCTCACAGGGACTTGACTAACATGTCGTCAATTTAAACTTCATTGGTTTTCCTACCTGTTCTTCGGACATTCGATTTACTAGGCGTTAATAGTGCACCCGACGTTCTTTAATCCAAATGCCATTACGTTATAACAATAGGTGCCGAATTTATTGATAAAGGAAGTCTTTTCTTGATTTCCCGGGTCCATCCTAATTTGGTTGTACCTGGTATATGCATCGAGAAAACTGAGTATCTCGTGCCCGACTGTCGCGTCGATCATCCGACCGATTTTAGGCAAGGGAAAAGAATTCTTAGGGCATGCCTTGTTCAAATATTTATAATCCACACACATTCTTAGCTTATTTCCTTTCTTAGGTACTACCACTACGTTGGCTAACCAGTTCAGGTATTTAAATTCCTGAATGGATCCTATTTTAAGGAATTTAGATACCTCGTCCTTGATGAATGTGTGCTTGACCTGAGACTGCAGTCTCCTTTTCTGCTTAACCAGATGGAACTTAGGGTCCAAACTCAGCTTATGAGTGGTTACCTCCGGCGGGATCCCTGTCATGTCAAGATAGGACCAAGCGAAACAATCTATGTTAGCTATAAGAAATTCAGTGAGTTTTTTCTTGAGCTCGGGAGTTAACCCCGTGCCCAGGTATACCTTCCGATCGGGTAATAGTTCGATCAATATGACTTGCTCCAGCTCCTCGACCGTCGATTTGGTGGCATCAAAATTATCGAGAGCAATGAATTACCTAGGAACTCCGTGATCGTCCTCTTCGTCTACTCCTCGCTCTTTTGGTTCGGTCAGGGCGGGTATCGGTGATTGCTATTTAATTTCTTCCTTCCTAGTCGGCTTCGTGTTTTTTGATGTTGAGAACATGGGCACTGGGATCACCTCGTCGACTGTGAACATTTCCTTTGCGGTCGACTGCTCTCCGTAGACTGTCTTGTTTCCTTCCAGCTTAGGGAACTTCAGTGCCTGGTGTAATATTGAGGGTACTGCCCTCATGTTATGAACCCATGACCTTCCGAAAAAGGCATTACCTCATCCCCCCTTTGATCACGTAGAATTTTGTATCTTGAATCGTCTTGATGGTATTCACTGGCAGGATTATTTCTCCTTTAGTCGTTTTACATGCCATGTTAAATCTGTTCAACACCCGGACTCCCAGAACTATTTGATCTTGTAATCCCAACTGCTCTACGACCCTTGATCTGATGATGTTAGCCGAGTTGCCTGGATCAATCAACACACGTTTAAATCGAGATTTATTTATAAGTACAGATGTCACCAGCGCATCATTATGAGGTTGTATGATGCCCTCAGGATCCTCGTCGTTGAACGGAATGGTTCCTTTCGGGATGTAATCTCGGGTGCACTTTTTCCTTGTGATGAATAATTTAGTGTGCTTTATCATTGGCCCCTGAGGGACATCGACCCCTCCAATGATCACGTTGATGACGTGGTGAGGTTCTTTTTGTTCGGTCTATTTGTTGGAGTCCCTATTCGTGAAGTGGTTTTTGGCTCGATCACTCAAAAACTTTCGGAGGTGCTCGTCATTAAACAACTGGGCAACTTCTTCTCTCAATTGTCGGCAGTCCTCGGTCATATGGCCATAAGTGCCATGATACTTACACATCAGGTTATGATCTCTCTGGGTATGATCGGACTGCAATGGTCGAGGCCGCTTAATTTCCTTAATGCACCCAATGGCCGATACGATGCTGGCTACATCAACGTTGAATCTGATAATCTAGGTGCTTCCCTTCCCCCAAGCGCCCTATCAAAACCATTCTTACTCATCAGATCTCGGCTATTGGTCCCATCGTCGCTTCTCTTCTCGTTCCTTGTGGGGTTATGCTCAGGCCCGTTTCCCCTCCGATCTGCACTGTATGGTTGATACCAATCTTGGATCAACCTTGATTCATGATCGACGAATCTCTTAGGCCTGTCATTGGTTCTAATGGGATAAACGGACCCATAAGGGGCTTTGAGTTGGTCGTCCTCGACTCTGATTTTTGACTGGCACCTGTTGTGGACGTCGACCCAAGTTACTGCCGGGTACTATTACAAATTTTGTTTTAGCCTTTGCGAAGCTAAGTGACTTCGGGGGTTAAGTCCTTGAGTGAATGCCTGAACGGCCCAACCGTCCGCAACCGAAGGCAAGTCCATCCGTTCCATTTGAAACCTTGACACGAACTCCCTGAGCATCTCGTTGTCTCTTTGCTTAACCTTGATGACCCCGGCATGAGCCTTTACAAAAGCATCCGCAAGCACAATGAAAGAATCAATGGAATTTGGGTGCAAGTTATAGTACCATATTGTTGCTCCTTTTGACAGAGTTTCCCTGAACTTCTTTAATAACACTGACTCGATTTCATAGTTTTCCAAGTCGTTACTTTGATGGTGCATGTGTAGGAGGTCACATATTCACTTGGATTCATGGTTCCGTTGTATTTTGGAATATCGGGCATACGAAATCTTTTCGGATTGGCTTTGGTGCCGCGCTCGGCGGAAAAGGCTTTTGGACAAATTTCTTGGAGTCCAGGCCTTTCAATATCGGGGGCGCTCCTGGGATTTGATCGACCCGGAAATTATATGTCTCCACCTTCTTGTCGTTTGCCACAACTTTCTTTTCACCTGATTTCACCTGTTTTTTTATGCTTCAAGCATTTCATAACTTCGGGGTTGAAACCGGACTCAGCTTCACCCGGCCTTTCGATGATCTACTCATTTCTTTGAGTGTTTTCACGGGTTCGAGCTCAACTCCACTAGGGGCGTGGCTTTGATTTTGCAGATGTGCTATCGCCGCCTATTGAGCTAGATTGACCCCGTCGCCTTCGCCTTCAGGTGCTCCTCAGGCCGTTTGTTGGGCTCCTCCGCAAACGATGTTCTCGGGGTCGGTAGGCAGGTTGGCGTCGATGTCTACCTGCGAGTTATCATCAACTGGGTCTGCAATTGGGACTTTGTTAGAATCAGCAGGGGGCACCTCATTGCTAGGCACCGGATTGTTGTTTTCTCCATGATGGCCAGACTCAGCCTTAACGTTCAAGTGAGCAGACTCTGAATTTGACATTTATAAGTTGATCTGAAACTGAGACCTTAAAGAACAAGTGTAAAATAGAGTGTGTTATGTGGATTTGTATCAAACCAACACTATTATCCTTAGTCCCACGGTGGGCGCCAAACTGTTTTTCCTTAAAACGGATAACAACTTCATTTGTACGGGGTTTTAAGAATATGTGGATTGATTCAACACAAGTAATCAAGAATATTACATAAATGAATTTAAGATAAAGTAAATAACCAAACCAGTTGTGACGTTGAGTCCGGGCTTGGATTTAAGTTGAACAATAGTTCTGCCCTCGACCGGACCCTCGATGCGAAGCTAAATGTGTATGAAGAACTATAATTAAAATAAGAACCTTTCAATAGCTAGAAAGACAGAGAAATAAGTTTGTATTGCCTTGATATGTATGTTCCAATGTCTCTATTGAATAAAAAACTTCCCTTTATATAGTAGGGAGTTTTACCCCTAGTACAATTCTAAAAAAAGTAAAAAATCCTCCTTGTACGTCAATCACTGATATACTACCGACATTGGGCGAGATCTGCCCTGTGATATCCGGTTGCATGCAGATATCACGGCGATCTGTTAGTCGTGTGCAACCGTTTGTTTTGGGTGGGTGTTGTCTTGTCGGGCTCGGTGGCGAGCACCCCGTTCCAACCTCGATTCAAAGAGTTCTCAAATTTGATCTCTATCTCATACATTCATAATTCTTACTTCGTTTGAATTACCAGAAACTCGGGGTGTGTGCTAACCCGAGTTCACCCGTATACGGAGTAAAAGATACTAAAAGAACTAGTAGAAGAAGCACAACCTACCTCAACTGCTCATTAGATCAATTCCAAACACCAATATAATATTTGGATAGAATCACTCACTACTATTACTTTATTTATAAATACTGAATGTTACTTTATGTTGAAGTCAAAGCCAATTCTACTTACGTTTACTATCATTTAAATTGCTTGTTTTGATATTTGTGTGCACATCTTTCTTAGCTACAAGTAACTGTAGTATTTCTTTTGTCTTTTGGAATTGTGTGTCAAGCTAAAATGGCTAAATTCCAAATGCATTAATTCCTTTCTCAAACTGACTTCAAATGCCAACAGAATTCAGATAGATATTTTTGGTTGGCTGCAAAATCGAACTCTGAAATTTAATTGAAAAGTGATAACTGATCAGTACCATAACACAAGGGGGACCTCAGACATGTCATGTTTGGTTACTCTCCGTGCCATACTTTCGGTACTCTGGAAAAAATACTTTTAAAGGTAAGATTTTTTCAAATAATTAAACGGATTCTCTGAAAATTTTTCGTATTTGGTTTAGTGACTTTAATGATACAGAAATAAGTTTTATGATTTTACTGATACAATGCATAAAATTTAGCAACGATAATTATATTAAACTATTTTGTAGCTTTACTAATACGCATAAAGTTCAAAGACAACGCATAAAAGTTAAGAGAAAATATTAACCAATTGTCAGTTTGTTCCACTATTTGTTCCACTACTTGAAATGCCTGTCTAAATATTTGCTTAAGCTTAGTGTACTGTTGAGAATGATACAACATTTTACATATTCTCCGTCATCCAAATTACCACTTGTTCTGTCTTTTCAGAGTACAAAGTTTTCAATGACTCTTCAAGAATAATATGAATACTTCCAACTGGCAGCATGTCGATGTTGGGGAAAAATAGATACTTGGTGATATCGTTCTGTATGTTTGAATTTATTTACAAGATTTCAATGTTCACCTGAATGGTTTTGGTTTTGATGATTAACAAAGGAATACATGCATGAATTAGGTTCATGTACTGTGTATACAGGTCACGATTTTCAAGCACAAGGTATACACGTGCAGGAGATAACTATAAGTGGTTACATATGATATTCCCTGAACGAAAAGGTTGTATAATTGATAAGGAATAAGACTCCTTATTTGAAAAGAACTCTATCCTAGATAAGGAAAGAGTCAGAGATTGAAATTAACTAGAACTCTTCCACCAAGGAAGAGTAACACATTAGAACTCTAGTTAATCCTAATCTTACTAACTCTATATATTTCAGTTGTATTCTCTTTTCCGTGTGATGCAGAAAAGCTGAAGTTAAGCAAGAATTGAGAGCAAATAAGGGATTTTGCAAACAATTTTTGTGTGTTTCAAGTGTGTGAACCTGGAGCTACAGGAACCAGATAGAAGAACTCGTTCCATGTGTCTATCTTTTATTCTAGTTCATTTATAGTAGGACTTTTGAGTTGTATCTTTCAGCTTTCTTAGAAGCAAATTGTATTAGGTACTTGAGTTGTATTGTTCAAGTTAGAATTTACTTGAAACAGTCCCAACAATCTATGGTTGGTTGCTATAAGGGTTAGAGGTAATCCTTAGGTTTACAAGAAGTTTGTAAACATTGTTGTTTTGGCTCAAAGTTGAGGTGAAGTTTTGGAAAAAGTCCTACTGGGAAGTAGGTCGTGGTTTTTTTACTTTTTGAGCTGGGTTTTTTTCACATAAAAATACTTGTGTTCTTTACTCTCTGCATTATTTATTCTGCAACAGTAGATTAAAGGAATGCATAGAAGAACCAAGTCCTTCTATAATCAAGGCATGCGAAAAATTGGACAGCACACAAAACATCCATCCTCCTCTTCTTCTTGTGTGGTATTGAAGCATAAAACATCAATTAAATTATTAAGATCGAAATAATCAGAATTCACGTGAAAGCTAGTAAAGCATATCTTCAATGACGATAAATTAGACAAAGGAAAGAAATTTATAAAAAGAGACAAAAGAAATTCAGTCCATTGACCTACGTCTACATGCGAAAATGAGCAATCCACTATATTAAAGAGAGTACAAAATATCGAGAGAATAACCTTACAAAATTTACTCTTAAAGGGGGTAAAGAGGTTCACACAAATGGCAAGATAATACTTGTCTCATACCCATTAACGACTACTAAGTGAGATGGAAGTATCCTCAATTATATAAGTCTATAATATTTTTCTCTAAGAAAAAAAGTTAGTCAAATATGGGAGATTTATTATTTCCTTTTAAAGAAAATAAAAAATCAATTATAATAAGCATCCTTAAAGAAAAATTCATATATAGTAAAGAAAATCAAGAGAAACACCTAGTATTGAATAGAAATTTTTCAACTAAATTTGTGTATTTTGATTGGTAATTGGAATGGAATATGAAGAAGAAAACACAAAAGAGTAGGACGACGTACTTTACATGGATCTATTTTACTTTAAGTAGAATAGGACCATCGATAGGTCCCCATTTTCAGTAGGGTGAAGCATTTTATATTTTCAAATGTTTCCTCAAAAAAAATTACTATGACAAAAATCTTGTTTCCAATAATTTTTGAAGCGGTTGGTTCAGATTGCAATCAACAAGTTCTCTAATTCGTTATGCGATTTAATCCATCGAGTACACGGTACAGCTCCTCTTTGAACTGCATTTTCTCCATCACAATAATAGTGAAGTGACATCTAAACTAGTTATTGTTGGACAGTTTATTTGCAAAAATGTATATATTGCCAAAATCACCTAAAATATCGGGTCGAGTTATAATTATTTAAGTTTACTTCAATGAGCTGTATGTAGAGAAGAAGACATCACTAAATTACGGCTAAGAGGTTAAGAAAATAGTTCATGAATTCGACTTTCAGTTGTGACATTTTAAACTTTTTTTTAATCCACTTTTGTCTAATCCTGCCTTTGCCCTGCTTGTGTGCGTATAAAATACAGACACAAGGAATAAAGGATATAGTGAAAATCGAAACGAAGTAAGGAGAGAAGAAGACAACACTGGATTACCAAAGAAGAGCAGAAAGGATGAGGAGCTAGGGAGTGGAGTATCATTAAAAAAGTTATCTTGAGTCACTTATAGATCACGGGTACGAGCCGTAAAATCAATCATTTATACTTGAATTAGGCTGTTTGCATCGCACTCTTAAAAACTAAAGTATGATCCTTTTTCGAATTTTGTATAAACGTAAAATACTTCGTGTATCGAATTTTATTTTTTTTTCTTTTTTTAAGTAGAAAGGATAAGGACCTCACCTCATACTACGAGTATACAAACACGCATACTGCTGGAAAAACAAGAAAGCAAAAAAATTGTTTCTTTTAGCCAACCTGTTTGTTTTGGCGCTATTTATACATCTCTATTACCACTTTTCCCCATAAACCACCATTCTACAGCACCGTTTTCCTTCTCAACATAATCTTTTGCTTCACAATATCCTCTTCATTTTTCCTTTCCTTTCTAAGCTCTTTCCAACTTTCTTAAAAAAAACTAAAAACTTCTGCCATGGCAATCATCAAAATTCTCCACACTTTATTTGGGATTTTTGGTAGGAGTTTTCATTTCCATTCACTTGTGGTCCTTCCATTTAAATTTCCCTTTAGTTTTCTTGGATTTTGACTGTGGTTCATGACTTAATTAATTGCTTGTTTTTCTTGTTTTTGTTCCTTGGAACAGGCAATGTTACTGGTTTGTTTCTCTTTTTGGCCCCCATGTAAGCAGCCTCTTGAAATTTTTCTTGTCATTTTTCCTTCTTCTCTTTTCACTTTTAGGTAACATTTTCTTAACTTTTAAATGAAGCATTACTAAAAAAAACGTGGCCGAGATGCATGCAAATTGATTCGAATACCACAATTGTAAAAAATTATTTCATTTAACTTTTTTTTTTCTTGACGGTGAAGGATTACATTTAAGCGGGTCATTATGAATAGATCAACAGAACAATTTTCAGGCATACCATATGTAATGACTCTGCTCAACTGCTTACTCTCTACTTGGTAAGTTTCTTGAATTAAGCTATCTCAATTATGTGTTTTTTTTGTTCATTTTTCATCTGTTTCTTTCCTTTTGGGAGTTTGACTTACTTTTGACCTTGTACTCTTTGCTTCCTAGTTGAAACAAACTTCCCCTGTTGAATAGTCAAAAGCAGTGTTGTAGATGAGGTGTGGTTATTAAGTGGGCGTTTGGACGTAAGAATTGAAAAATTCCGAAAAAAGTAAAAAATTTTAAAAAGCGAAAATGATATTTGAAAGTTAGAATTGTGTTTTGAAAATGAATATAATTTTGAGTTGTTTTTAAATTTTTGTAAGTGATTTAAAGTGAAAATTTTGAGAAACGGCCTTTTGGAGTTTTTTAAATTTTCGAAAAATTTTAAAATTCATATTCAAGTGAAAATTGAAAATTTTATGTCGTAACGCTGATTTTGAATAAAATTAAAAAAATTTGTATGTCCAAACGGCCCCTTAATTTGTAAAGTAGGATACGCTTCATTTTGTCAATGGCTAAGGTTTAATGTAAAATATCATTAGTGAATTTTTTTCATATTCTTTAGAAAAGACTTAATTAAGGCAAAACCCTTTTTTTAAAGGGAAAAAATATGTTTCACTAGTGGATTCATGATTTCATGGATTCATGATTTCAAGAGGATGGGGAAGAGGTGGATCTAAAATTTACATTTAATGAGTTTAACTTTAGTCTCTTGCCCTAAACCCACTACACTTTTGAAATTATAGGTTCAAAATTATATTCTTTTTAAAATTTACTAATTTTCACATATATACACACACACACTCTATGTCGAAAACAAGACTATCCGAAGTGTGATTTGAACGGTTAATTTCACTTCTACAGGTGCACCAAATAATTATTGCACCATAGGAGTCCTTAAGCATGGGTGCACGCACATATATTTAAATAAATTTGAAGAAATATAATATTATTATTATAAGTGGCTTAGGGAGAAGAGCATGTGTTCACCTAACCCATAGTCTAAGAACTAAATACGCCTCTATGTTTCGCCTAAAGTGTCAAAGTATATATATTTATCCTAGAAACCAGCTTGTTATTAACCTTGGGATTTTATGAAGTAACATTTTAGTCATCTTGTAGGTTTTGCTCTCTAAATTTTGTTTCCAGAAAAGAGAAAATTGATTAATACCAGTATGGAGCTTTGACATTTCTGATAATTGTCAAACAATTTTGGATTCTGGATTCTCCTTTACAACATTGTTAATTCGCGATTAATTCAATTATTGATGTATTATTATAAAACAGGTATGGTCTGCCATTTGTGTCGCCAAACAACATACTGGTATCAATAATCAATGGCACAGGTGCAGGACTTGAGGCATTCTATGTGTTGACATTCCTCATATTTGCACCCAAAAGGGAGAAGGCAAAAATCTCTGGAATTCTATTTGTTGTCCTTTCCATATTCTCAACTGTGGCATTAGTCTCCATGTTAGCCCTCCATGGCAACAAAAGGAAGATATTTTGTGGCTTTGCAGCTGCAATTTTCTCTATCATTATGTATGGTTCTCCCTTATCAATTATGGTATGTATTTTATCTTACTCCTCCACATAGAGTGTGTCACTAAATAAATTGACCGATGACAAACGCGTAGACTAAGAAATTATCATATAAATAGAAAAGTGTAAAGAATGTTGTGGGAATGTTGAGATTCCTCCCTCTTTAAGGGGAGAAGTTATGTTCGAGCCCTGAAAATGGTAAATCAATACTTATCTTGAATAATCTTGCTTTTTAATTGAATAGACTAGTCATGATATCCTCAATTAATCATTCCAATCTACTTTTATGGGAGTGCTTATCTTTTTTGGTTGGTTAAATAACTTGTCAAGTATTTGTGATGGAGTTTGTTCTAATTGATTTTTATCTTGTTTTGGCAGAGACTAGTGATTAAGACAAAAAGCGTGGAGTACATGCCATTCTTCTTGTCCTTGTTTGTCTTTCTCTGTGGTACCTCATGGTTCGTCTATGGATTGCTTGGGAAGGACCCTTTCATTGCTGTAAGCAAAATAAGATACTTGTAATTTGAAAGACCTCTTGTATCATTTTCATGCCCCAAACATACAGTAATTATTAGGTTTAAATTGTTTGATTTATCGTCTAAAGAAGTATTTTCGGGATAAATCTAACTAGGCGATGAATATTTGCAGGTACCAAACGGGGTCGGAGGTTTGCTAGGAACAGCACAACTGATATTGTACGCCATCTACAGAGACAACAAAGGGAAAGGCAAGAAAGGCGAGGACGATAGAACTGCAGAGATGGAATTAGGGAAGCCCCAAGAGAATAAGGAACTACCTAACACCCAAAATGGAGATGCAAAAAGCATGATATAAATTCTTTCCTAATTGGAAGGGCTAATTCTCAACGGATCAAGTTGTACTGCTAGTAACTTAAAGCTATAACCATTATTTCCTTTATTATCGTGAAACTTGTTTAAGAAATGAATGTCCTTTTCAATAATTTTCCATTTCTATTTTAGTTTTATGTATGCTCTCTTCGAACAAAATATTTTGAAGTACAGTAGAATGCACGGTTATTATATTTTTTAACATTCGAAAAATAAATTATTTTATTTTTTCTATCCACAACGATATGTCATTGCACTTGTGGAAAAGTTTAAAACGGCGGTCGTTTCATTGGCAACCGCGATTACCAAACCTTTAAATTCTAAAAAGAAAATAGAAATTCACGACAAAAATAAAATTAAATAAAAAAGTGACAACTGCCTTATATCCAGTTGCAGACTGGATCGTAACCCACAAACACTCACCGTTTTATATACGAATCGTCTTAGTACATGTACGTCTGACGTATATATGTGTCTATGAAATAGGTTCTACAATTATATAGGTATAGTAATATAAATAAATAAAATAGAGATCGTGGCTATCCTTTTGAAAAAAACTAAAAAAATATAGCTATCCAAAATTTACTAGTAATAAACATTCAACTGATAATGATATTGAGAATTAGACAAACTGTATCAAATTGTTCTCGGTTCTATATTTTATAACTTTGCAAAAATCTCTTCATTAGTTGAAAAGAATCCATCCATGGACCACGTGTAACAAATTAATGTTTTAACAAGATATAAAATATATCATCAAATACTTAATATGATTACACAAGAACTAAATAACGAATATTGTTCCTTTCATTTTCGAAAAAAAAAGAAAGAAAAATAACTTAAACCGAAAATAGGTTTGAATGACCACATATATCCAAATATCATGATTTAGTAACGCACAAGATGCCAAGAAATTTTGTAAAAGTTGATATTTTCTTGGAACTTTAAACATTTTTTTTTTTTGGCTTACCCCGATTTTCCTATAAATGATGAAAAAGATCACATGACTCTGTGACGAGTGAAACCTTGTCCGGTTCCTGCCTCCAGAGTCCAGACCAAACAAGTAATGCCGTGATTATCTGACGTTCTGGAACTGATTCAGAATATTGCAACCCTATCACAGATATTGGAATCTGAGTTCTTAAAAAAATTAGTAAAATGCCAGATGTCTCCTTAGTTTCCAAGAATGACAGTACTTACCTGTGAGTTCAATAAATTGTTGAAGAAACTATCCTTACTATTCAAATTTTAAAATTTATGAGTTTAACTTTTTAGATTTTTAAAATTAAATTCATTTAAAATTATGACCTTTTGGGTTCATATCTTTTATTTATTATAATTTTAATAAATTTCTACACATAAATTTTATCCTCCACATTAAAGTACTGTGTTAGATGGATCCGCCATCCTAACACTAGATTCGCCCCGGGGTCTCAACGCTTCTCGATGGAAGTAACATATAATCATGCGAGATAATAAGGGTTTAATTACTATGTCTATACGCTTGCACCAATTCTTAATTAAAACGTTTGCTATTAGAAATAGTGCAGCGTGGTCTTTTATTAACTTCTGCAGAAATCTTCATGTGGTTTTGCTCTATCATTGAGCATTCTTCCATGTCCAAATTCAATTCGTTACATATTCGCTTATCTATGACAAGCTTCTGTTTAATAGATTAATAAATTAATGGTGTCTTATTGGGTAAGTTATCCATATACGGAATTGGATATACTATCTAGCTTGGACGAGGACTCGTTACAATTTCTTAATGTTTGGATGCACACATCGAGAGGCTGGTCTTATATGATTAAATTCCTATCGAAAGATCGACAATCAACTGAAATTAATTGGTTGCACCAAATTATTTTGGCTTGCTTTGTAATTAGTCAAAATCGTATACTGTTTATCCGTAAAACGGTATAGTTGAATTTATATGTGGTTTTTAGACAAGCGAATTAATTTAATTCTGAAATAATAAAATAATCGAAGAATTATACAATACTTGGCCATAGGATATAGATGAAACAACAGAAATAACAGTTCCGGGAACATGATTTCCGGGCGCAATAACAGCAAAATCAAAGAATCAGAAAATAAGATTGTATTGAGCTTTGTATAGAATGTAGTGTCAGTTTTCCAGAAAATTCCTCTCCATACAATGATAATTGAGCTAACTATTTATAGCTATGAAGGAGGTCCTAGGATCGTGCTCTTCTTTAATGTCATTATGAGGGACATTGATGCAGATGTAACGGTGAACATCAATGCCAAATTCCCGATAACGGGTAATTGCTCTTAATGCCATGAAATATTCTCTCTTAAATGCTACCGGGCGAAGAGCATTTAATACATCTTTTTGAGCGTTGTTCTTTCCGGCGACAAATGAAACAGTTGCCTTCGGTCTTTGGCCATCCCCCGTCTTGGGTTCCATGTGTCCCTTTTTCGGACGACCACGTGTCATAGCATATTTTACCCTATACAGATAGCCCCCTGCTTTCCGGTGATATAACTTTGTGTTACTGGGAAGGTGGTAGAAACATTCTTTTGGCGGGAATTACTGTAGTTTCCTCTGAAGGCTTCTGACGGTTGATTAGACTCACGTCTCTCCGCATTTAATGCCTCGAGCACGCGTCATCCCATGATTCAGCACAACTTTTCCTAATTATCGAGGTAATCATGGTCATGAATTTAGCCACCAAAACTTTTACGTATACGTATCAACTTTCTCCTTTATACTTCATAAGTTTTCGAACTTCCCTTATCTAACTTGCATCTTGCTCTTCATCTTTTCTCTAATTCTCTTTAACCAAAAAATGTTCTACGTCTTACATACAATGGCTTCTTCATCAAAGCGCACCGATTTTTTAAAAAGCAAGAACAAATCCGAGGACCTTGCTCCTCCAACAGTGGGCTCCATCATCCCTAGAAGTCTTATTACCACAAAAGACTTCAAAGAGAAATTCCCTACTACTTACTCCTGTACGTGGACCGTCTGTAGGTATCCTTCTTCCATACATCCTTCTAGCATTCCTGCTGTGAAGGAAGACTGCCGCTGCCATGACTTGGATATTATTGCTCCTGATCTACCGGAGCAAGTCACCCTATCCAAGGAGGGTTTTACATATTTTTACACATATCCCTTTACTTTGGGTGAGTTCTCTTTGAGCAGAGATCTTGACCCCGTGATTGCGGAGTTTTGCCTCCGCTACCAAGTGTATTTGGCACAAGCAAGTCATTCTGTATGGAGGACGGTTGCTTGCCTTCGGCGTTTGTGCCAGGAGACTGGAGAGGAGCTAACTTTAGCTCATATGATGAATCTCTATTCTCCCCAAATCTTCCGCGGGGGAATGATAAACCTCTACAAACGTGGCCACCATGATGTGTTGTCTAGCATGGATGATAACAACGACCGTGAGTGGATAGAACAGTTCGTTGCAGCTGCCATTGATGATATTATTCCAGCGACGGCTCCATCCTTTCCGGCCATTTGGAACCGCACTCATAAGCTCTTTGTTTGGTATTTCCTTTTACTAAATACTTTTCTATAGCCGTATTGATCCTCCATCCTTCGCCTGTTTCAGCAAATCGATGGATCCCACCGGTGGTTGAACGTTTGGACCGACGGGTACAAATGATCTTGGACACTATGATGCCCGAGACTCGCTTGCGGAAAGAACTGGCCCCTAAATACGGGTGGAAGGCCAAGAATCATGGTAATTCAAACTCACGTTGTTTCAATTTTTTATGCGAAGAACTTGATTGATCCCTTCTAACTTGTCTATGAAATTAGGTCTACCCACGGGCTCTGTTGTTGTTTCCGAGGAGGATGTTTTGACTGATTCTGCAAATGTAGTGAGGCTTCTTCAGGAGGCACTTACTCGAACAGGTGGCTCTGGGCCTGCTTCAGGAGCAAATTTTTCTTTACAGAGTCCCCGACCGGAAGACAAACAACCAAAGAGAAGACGCTCCTCCGCAGCCGGGAAAAAGAATAAGAGGGCGAGGACTAATTCCCCCGAGTTATCTCCGATAGTGATAGTGATTGGCCCTCCTTCCGGGCTGGTCATAGACACCGTGGCGATTGACGATGATGAAGAAGCTGCTGATGGGGGAGCTTCTCTATATAGAAGACGATGATCCTCATCATCTCAACAGGATGCTCGACCTGTTGAGATAGTTACACCAACCGAGGACGATGCCTTGGCACTTTGGGGAGAGTTTTATTTGGTAGATAATGTCAACTCCCATTTTCGGGCCCAAATTGCTGTGTCCGGTACTGCCGGGCTGAGTACCAGATCACTGCCTCTTTGGTTGGCGATCATCCAACAATCAGCACTGCATTTGATACAACTGCTTCTCATTCTTCAACTACATCAGCTTCATCTACAACTTCGTCAACACCAGAAACTGCTACATCATTTCCATCTTCATCCACTCTTCCACTAGCAATTGCTATATTATCTCCACCGGCCGCACCTGACCATGAAGAAGATGTTCTTCTTCCACAATCCCCAGTTCATGGGAATTCAGGGAAAAATTATGCTGCCCTTTTTGAAGATCCACAAAGGAGGAGGAATGTTACTCTTTCGGTCTCTATCGGGTGCAACTTGCTATCCCGGCCAGTGGAGTCTGCTAATTATCTGAAGCCTTTTTCTTCAGAGAAAGACTGGGAAAAGATTCAGGCGCTCTCAGAAAAGTGTATGTTGAACAACACTTGCACAACGCTGCTGCGATACATTCCTTTCTTCCTTTATTATTCCTTCTACTTTTGGGTGTGAACATATCCTGAATTTACCCTTCTGTAATACCCCAATATTTTAAGTGAGGATATATTGGACATTTAGAAAATCATTTAAGTCCAACACAAAAAATAAAAAATAAAGGAACAAATTAAACTAATAAAAACAAAACCAACAAAAAAAAAGAAAAGAAAAGAAGGAAAGGTGCACAAAGAAGGGCTGAAGCCCACCAGATGAGAATCTGGTAAAAAGGAAAAAAGAAGAAACAAAACAGAAGGAAAAAAAAGAAAAGGGTTAGGGGAAAAAGGATTTTAACGTTTAACAGAGTTCCAATCAACTTCGAATTGCACGACCACTCCAAAACTCAAAAACACAGCAATTCAATACCATGAATGCACCATAGCTTCTGCCTGAAGAAAACCCAGTTGAAACTTCACCTAAAGTACCATTGTTCCCCTGTTGAATCACTCCAAACACAGCTGAAAATAGCACCAAAAAATCACCCTTCTTCCTCATCGAGACTCCACCCAAAACCAGTTGAGGTTTCGGGTAAAGTTGGAGGTCGTCGTTTGGGGTTTCGGACAGCATAGGTCCAGTTTGGGGTTTTTCCGGCAATATTTTCGTTTTGGTTCAATTCCCTGTCAAGAGTCGACATTTATCTCCAATTTTGCATTCATTATCAACAAGGTAGTTGAGGAAGTTGTACGGATCGCTCGAGGTGACGAGTTTGATATTTGACACGAGTACTGTGAGTAGTAATCTTACCGCAATTTGTGTTTTTATAACTTGCATGATTTACACATGATTATTAATATGAATATGTTACCGATTATTTTGAGTTGCATGTGGGAGAATTCTTTTACTCGATATGAAACCGAAATAGTTATTTGAGATGAGTACCGTGATTTTAAATATTTTCGTTGTCACTAGATTTGTTTTACCACTTGAATTTACTGTTATCGGAAGGAAATTATATGACTTGATAAGAACTGAAATTCCCTATATTGTTTTAAAATAGTTTCTACGAGTATATACGGATTACAAAGACAAGTATAAGTGGGAGTAGACATTGAAGGATCCCGTAGCTAACGGCAGGTTCGTTAGACTTGGTGCACCTTGTAATTACTGATTACCGTTATAGCCCTCGCTAGTGGGAAGGTAGAACTAGCATACCGTTACTGATTTCCCTCTGGTAGGGACCACCGTTATATATATGACTTCTGGTAAAGAAGTCCACAGTTATACCGATTACATAATCCGTTCATTGAAACCTCCCAAAATGTGAATACTGATATTATACAGTGGTTACCGAGCTATTACTGAATTGTTAATTATATTTTACTACAAGAAAAGTGTGATGAGACTGAAAATTATTTATTGTTTCTGAAAGGTCATTTTTATGCTATTTTCTCTTTGAGATACTAGCATGTTTCTGACTTGTCCCCAAATAAAAACGGTTGTGGTTATGTGTTATTACTCACTGAGCTAGCGACTCATTCCCCGCTAATTTTTTTTACAGAGACGGCAGTTGACGTAGGTGAGGATCTCGTTAATTAGAACGCACAGGTTGATATTTCTCGGTGAGCCTTGCACTTGTTATGGTCTATTCATGAACTCTTAGAGTCGCTCCATAGTCATTATTTTAGTGTCATGCGTATTCTTTCGTTATTATGGTCTTGTGTTGAGTATTATTCTCATTTATCAAAGTTAGAGATTGTTTCTCCCTAACGCACACGCAAGTATACGTGGTCGACAAGTAATATAGGATTTTGAGTCCAGATATCGTACCCACAGGGACTTAATTCGACTACTTACTAACACACTAATATCGTTACTCAATCAAGCAACATTCAAGTTCAATAATTCGATTAACAGCTCTAAGTTATAACTAAATTATCGAATAACTAATTAATTGTTGTGTAATCAATAGAGACAAACATTCCAGGGTTGTGATTTATTCTCATAGCCTTCTTCTGAAGTACTACTCGCCTATTCTCAATAGATTAACGCGTATATTCCTATGGAATCAATCTATTAAGAATGCAATAAAAGCACGATAATCAATTAAGCATGGTGATTAAGTATATTTCTATCCTAACCACGAATCTACCCCCCCCCCCCC